>PVIU01003413.1:26940-145894 GCA_004026605.1 Ondatra zibethicus | reverse complement strand
AATGTGTGATACTAAGGAACAATTCCAAAGAACATGTAAATAATGACATGAAATGACTCCTACTATTATAGAAAAATGATATTACCTATAGGGTCAACAGTTACATCACAATGAGTAATTGCTTAAAGGTTATTTTTTCTGAAATAAGTAACAAAGAAAAATATGTATTTTATCCCACAATTAAAAACCAAACAAATGTATGTGTTTCAAAAATATCTAGGTGAGACATGATATTTACCTCTCTAGAAAAGCATTTATTCCTTGTTGGTCAATATGTTCTTTCTTTTTTATGTCAATAATGTTCTGGTGACAATTCCCTCCCTCAACTCCTTCCACATACTCTCCACCTCTTACACCACCTAAATCCACACTCTTTTCTTCACTCTCTTATTAAAAACAAACAGATAATCAAATAAGAAGAGAGAAGAAAAGAAGAAAATGGAGAAGAATTAATAATAGTAAAATAAGATAAAATAAAAGACAGACAAAATAGGACAAAACAAGCCTAAAAAAAAAACCAAGTAAAAGTACAAGAAATAAATAAAGACCCAGAGACACACATTCTTACACACAAAAAATACCATAAAAACACAAAAACAGAGGCCATGATATGTAAGCTAAAGTTCAGTAAGGGAAGAAAATGTCCAAACAAAGCATTATGAGACAAAACAAAATAAAAAAACATAAAACAAAACTCCAAAAATACAATTCTTTTTGTTTTGGTGTCTGCCCTTAAATGTTCTTTGTATATTCAGTAAGATTGTTGGACCAAAAAACATAATTTTCATTTGTGAGTGGTTATCAGTTGGAGGTAGCTTCTGGGTAAAGGATAGAGGCTTGTGTCCACTTCACTTTTCAATGCTGGGATCCTATATGGCTTAGACTTGTACCTGATGCCACAGTCACTGTGTGTGTATATGTTCATTAGTCCCATGGTGTCTAGAAGGCCTTGTTTCCTTGGTGAATTCTAACCTCACGGACTCTTACCATTTTTTCTACTTCTTTTTCTGCACTCTGAACACTCAGAGGAGGGATTTTATACAGACATCCCATTTAGGACTGATTGATGTAGGTGATCTCAAAATATTGCCTGTTGTGGGTCTCTGTATTTGTTTTTGTCTTCTTCAGGTTGAAACTTCCCTGATGATGGCTAAGCAAAGACACTGATCTATGAGTGTAGTAGAATATCATCAGGAGTCATTTTATTGCTATACTCTAGTTGAATGATAGTGTTTCATTTTCCCCTAGGACCCTGGCCTATCTAGTCTCAGTTCTTGGACATTGAAGCAGTCCAAGTGTTGGTTATAGGTTTTCTCTTACAGAATGGGCCTTAAATCCAAGGAGATAGTGATTGGTTACTCCCACTTTTGTGCCACTATTGCACCAATGTATCATTCAGGCAATTCACTAGTGTAGATTCAAAGGGTCTGTAGCTGGGTTGGTATTTATCATGGTACCTCCTGGTACCATGACCTAGTCAATAGGAATAAAAGTTTGAAGTAGGCATCAGCTTGACTTCCCTGTGTTTTCTAAGTTAACTACAATAATTTTAATTAATACAACAATTATATCAGTTCATATGCATCTCCATAACACTGAAGAAGTCCTAAGAACACTGTCTTGGTAACTTTATTGATAGGTTATATTATTACTAACTCTAAGTTGCCATGTTTTAAGTTAGATTCTCATAATTACAAATAGCACCTTTCACCACTGAATAAACATTTCTTCATTTTTATCTCTATGAGCCTCTGATAACCGCCATTCTATACCATGCTTCTATCAGTTTGACTGTTAATAGACTCCATGCATAATTATATCCTTAAGTATTTGTCATAATTAATATACCATGATTCCTTCCAGGCCCAGTAATGTTATTGTTCCTATCTCAGGTCTGAATATAATACCCATCATTATGTATTCACACATTCATTAGCAGTGGACCTGCATGTAATTTCCACATCTTTGCTATTGTGAGTGATGTTGCCATAGATGAGGGCATAGATTTCAAGATGCTGGTTGAACTTACATCTAGAAAAATTACTGCTTGGCAGTAGCATAGCTGTTATTTTAAAATAAGTTGATGAAACCACATACTATTTTATAAAATGCTTTTATTAAATACAATTCTTGAAAAAGTTTTCAAAGAATTATATTTCTGCAAATTTTTGCTCATAAGTTATCTTCTGTCCTTTTGAAGATAGCTATCCTAACAGGTGTGGGCAGTTATTGCACTGAGATCAGAGGTCCCTTTCCTAAGAGTGGTGTCAAGGCTTTCTCCTCCTCCTCCTCCTCCTTCTCCTCCTCCTCCTCTTTCTCCTCCTCCTCCTCCTTATTCCTCCTCTTCCTCTTCTTCTTCTTTCCTTTCCTTTCTATATCTGTAGACAATTACTTATTATCTCTGAAGAATATTCTGGTACTTTGATTAGTTTTCAAATAAGATGATTATTTTTGCTGAGTTGTATTTGTTGGTTTTCTACTTTGGATGCTAATCTTTTGTTGATTTGTAGCTTTCAAATATTCTTTCCAATTTCTCAATGGTATTTTTACCTCTAACTTTGTTTTTAGCTTTCCAGACTCACGGGATTAATTTCAGTCTCATGTCATCACACTCTCTTTTTATTTATTTATTTCTTAAACTTAGGTCACTGCGGCGATTATTCCGTCATATCCCTAAAATGATTGCCAACTTCAACACCAAAGATTATTCTCCTGTTTTACACTCGCACTTTTAGAGTTTTAGATCTTACATTTAAATCTTAAATAATTTTCAGCTTCATTTTTTTCATAAAATGTAAGAAAGGGATCCAAATCTGCCCCCTTTAAGGTAAATATAATATTGTTTTGCCATAACCACTTATTGAATGTTTATCCTTGGTCCTTTTGAGAAAAAAACTGTATTCTATAAACTTATTTGTTACTTTCTAGTGTCCTGATTGAGTAACATTGGTATATGTATCTGTTTTGAATGCTTTTGTGACCAATAGATATTTGCTATTTAGATTGAAATTGGAAACTGATAAGTTTCTAGTTTTGTTCTTCTTTCTGAAAATCACTTTGGTTATTGGGAGTCATTCTCATCCTATGTAAATATTATGTTTTCTTCTATTTTCATAGAAAATGTTAATGGAATTTGAATAAGCATCTTACTGCCTAGCCCTCCTTTTCCCTGTAGTATGGACATTTCCCTCTAGTATGGGCATTTAGCTTTCAGCACAAAGCTAATTTTTTTAACCTTCTTGGTTAAATTTATTCTAAAGAATTTTACTGTTCATGTAATTGATAATGGGATTTTCTGCTTGTTATTTTTTTACAGTAATTCATTTTCAATGTATAAGAGAAGAGAAAAGCTGAAAAACAAGTTGAAAGCTTTTGCTCTGAGATAAGGAGCCAGACAAAATGCGCACTCTTGCCCATTCTACTTCAGCACACTAATAGAAGTTCTGGCCCAAGCAACTAAATAAGAAAAAAACAAAAAGCAAAAAACAACGAATGTCACCCATGTTGAAAACAGAACAGTAACTTGTTTTTGCAGTTAATGTAAGGCTTCTTTAAAAATTATATCCCTTTGATATAGAAACAGGCAACAGGATCACTCAATGCTGTGGCTAAGGGAAGGGGTTTTATTGTTGATATAGAAGAGAGAATAGCCAAAGGCATTTGGGAAAGCTCAGAGCAGAGAGAGAAAGTCGTAAACTAGGTATGCTCAGCAGAATGGACCTTGCCAGAGAGAAGCAGGAGCAAAGCAGAGAGATAGAGGGAGAGGAGGTTAAGAGAGGAACACAGAGAGAGCTTGCACAACAAAGATCATAAGGCTATCGTGAGAATGAGTATCTGGGAAAAGGGAAGCAGGAGAGCTGGGGAAGTTTACAGAGAGGAGGAGATGAGAAGAACTAGATTTCTAAATTGGACATCAAAATAGGTATCAAGTAATTGTGATGCTGAGAGAGCCTGCAGGCCAGTGCCTTGGTATGCTAATAGGCATCAAAGATAGCCACTTGCCTCTTCTGCCAGTCATAAGGGAAATAGCTCTTTTTTGGTAGAGAGGGACAGCCTTCACATGTTCCTGGAGAATGTTGAATTTTGTCTAACCACCAGAATTTGGAGAAATGGAGTTTTCTTTGAACCTGACATTTGGGAATTAATGATTAGATTCAGTAAGATATATTATTTATGGCATCATAGTATATGTTGTAGTATACAATACCAATATTATGAAAGCTAGTTCCACTTCTATACATTAACAATCAGAGTTTTATTATGCCTCACTATAAGCCCTTGAACTCATGTATGACCTTTTTCAGATGTGCCCAGACTTTTTCCATCTCTGCCAAATAATTTTCTTTGAAGGATATGGCTTACTTTGCAAGCTCACACCATAATCCTGAATTTAGATTAGTTATTTCTTATTTATATTATTGTCTTAGATTATGCTACTGTATTTCTTCAAGTCTTGCATATATCTTTGGAATGCATATGAGCTAGTCACTGCTATATAGATTCGGAGTCTGGGGAACAGAAGCATGTCTCTACTAGTTTTAGTTTTACTCCCCCGTTGAATTTTAAACTTCCAGAAAAACAGAAGCAAATTCTTGGCTATAAACTCTGTTACCAAATTACACACTGCACTAGTAAAGTCTTTGAATATTCTCGATATATGAAAATGTTTATCTCAGTGTTGTGTAGAACCTGGGACAGAAGGAAGGCCAAGACTTACCTATATCACATAGACCCTAGATATGCATAGATACCCATACTTATTGGGTTTAATGATTAAAACACATCCAGCCTAGGCAGACTATATTATCTGATTGTTTTATTTCAAGTGGCTTCGATGTTTTCCATCTATAGACATCTTTATCAATGCCATGTTTTACTATGTTTTTATATTCTTTGACCAAACTTACTGAGTAAGAGAGATTGTCTAAATTAGATATGCATTTCAGACTGTGTTGTAAACTCTCTCAGAGATTTTATTTCATGTCTTCCCTGTGTTTGGGAAATAAAGGTGTTGCTCCCTATAAAGGCACTAGCGAGCAGTTGGTATAGCTCATTGGGGAAGTAGTACAGGTCTTCCCCAGAGTCCTTTAAATACTTCCAGAGAGTCACAGTCTATTCTGCCTCAGTATAAAACAACTGTGAATCTGAATAATGACTCAGTTCTTCCATCTAGCAGTTAATGTTGAAGACCTACAATGTCTGAATTTAAGATCCAATGCAAACATTGAGTGTGTATCTTTCATTGTAAATAACACAAACATATTATCTGAGACCATGTGATCAACACTGACCTCCAAACCTGAATTTGGGGTCATTGTTTGTGGGGGACATTTGGTGAACTTCTTAGAGTGTGAGTGTCCATGGAGTGTCTAGTTCCTATATGAGGGCTGTTATAAGGCTGGAGTACACAGAAGTTGATCCCCAGGTAAGCAGAGTATCCTCTTTGCAGGAATTGGGAAGATTCAACAAAATTCTTAGTAAAAAAAAAAAAAATCTAAAGTCTCTAAGGTGTCTGTTCTGACTGTAGCTTCTATTCAGTGTTTAAACTTTTGAAACAAGAAGCAATGTTTGGTTGTAGTGGTTGTGATTGTAGATATAAAATAAAAATTACCAAGGCCAGGGGGAGGTTGCTTAGTGGTTAAGAGCACTTGCTGCTCTTTCAAGGGACTCACATTGAGTGGCTCACAACCACCTTTTACTCTACCTACAGAGAATCCAATGTTCTCTTCTGAAGTCTTCAGGCACTGCCATATAGCATGCAAATATACACAAAATCACCTTTATAAAACATTACCAGAAGTGGTTGCCATTAATAATGCTTTAAGTATGTGTTAGATCCTTTCTTGCCTGCATTTTATATAGTTGTGCCAAGGAGTCATAAATTCAGCTACTTGATCTCTATCTAGCATGTATGTTTACTGGTAAATTTACATATTTATCTTTCCAGATTTTCATGTTTTTTCCAGGGATCTCAATGGTCATAGGGTTTGCCCTTGTATCTTTAGCCAGAGCAGGGTGTGTTCTAACTACGTTGCTCATGGTAGTGTAGTAGACATAAATAGATGCTTTTGGTGAGTATGTTGAGATCTTCACATAAATGTGTATAATCACAGCTCTACACATGTCTCCTTCAGGAAAGTCTGACAGAAAAGTGCGATTGAAAGTGCAGCGATTGTATTCAGTTCCAAGACACAACAGCTATTGTGGCTAAACTGTAGCTGAGGACTTTGCATGGAGGCCAAAAGATTTTCTTGCACCTGCTGGTAACAAATAAGTATAAATGACAACTATTTCCCCTCACATTACAAGTCACAGACGGAAGAAGGAAGCTAGGATGAGGCATTCTAAAAATTATATCACATTGTTAGGAGTGCCTCTGGTGCAGTGTTCACAGATGAAAAGACTTGGGGATGCAATGAAGTGATTTATCAAATCTAAGCCCATGTGTGTTAAGCACAAAGCAAGCAGTAGTGGTATACCATTTATTCACATCTTTAATTCTATGTGACAGACTGCAATGCTTTGTGTGTGTCTGTATGTGTGTGTTACATGTCTGTATGTGTGTATGTGTTTACAGTTCTGTGTGTATGTTGATGTTCCTGTATGTGTGTAGCTGTATGTCTGCATATGTGTCTATACATGAGTATCTGTGTGTATCTCTATTCATTTGTGTGTATCTATATGTGTCTATGTTCATGTATATGTACGTCTATGTGCCTATGCATATGTCTATATCTGTATCTAAGTGTGCCTGTGTGTATATATATGTCTGTGTACCTCTCTCTCCCTGTCTTAATCTGCATCTCGTGTGTGTGTGTGTGTGTGTGTGTGTGCATATGAGTGTAAAAACTCACAGTGATGGAATCCAGAGTGGCTACCTACTCACCTCCGTGTAAACATTTGCTTTCTTAAATTTACTCCACCTCAGTGGAGTAGAATTATTTAAATTATTCAGCATCTAAAATCCTGAAATGTGGTAGCCCAGTTAGCAGTTGCTTTATTAGACCCTGCAGCCCACAATAAGAAAGGAGAGAGCTGGGTTTCAGCCTTTATCACAATGATGTACTGGTCACACATGTAAGCCGCCCTGACAGAGGTAGTGTATGTTTAAAAGCAGCAACTTGGCTGGTGCCACGTGCTAGGACAGCCTTGAGCTCTCATTTGGAGGAATGGATGAGAGTGAATTTCCCCTCCTCCTCAGCAGAGAGTTTAGGGCTCCCAAATGACCTCATCTGAAACTTAGGTAGCATTTTGCCCTTTCTGCTCTGCTTGCAGAGAAGTTTAGCACTGAGACTTTCATTAAAAGACAGGAGTGCAGACACAGAAAGACAGTTATCACATGTACTCACTCATAGGTGATTTTTAAACATAAAGCAAAGAAAACAAGCCTACAAACCACAATCCCAGAGAACTTAGACAACAATGAGGATACTATGAGAGACTTACATAGGTCTAATCTACATGGGAAGTAGAAAAAGACAAGATCTCCTGCATAAATTGGAAGCATAGGGACCTTGCGAGAGGATTGAAGAGAGTGGGAAGAGGCAGGGAGGGGAACAGAGAAAAATGTAGAGCTGAATAAAAATCAATAAAAAAAATACAAACAAACAAACAAAAAAGAAGACAGGAGTGATGTGGACTGCCTCTCTGTCTGCTGTGAATATGTTTTGTTATTATTGGTTAATAAATAATCTTTTTGGGCCTGTGGCAGGACAGAATTTAGCCAGGCAAGAAATCTGAACAGAGATATAGAAATAGAGTAGGTGGAGTCAGGGAGATGCCATGTAGCTGCCAAAGGAGACAGACACCCGAGAACCTTACTGGTAAACCACGAGCCTCCTGGCGATACATAGATGAACAGAAACAGGTTAATTAAAGATGTGAGAGTTAGTTAGAAATATGCATAAGCTATTGGCTAAAGAGTGTTGTAATTAATACAGTTTCTGTGTGATTTTTTGGGTCTGGGCGGCCAGGAAACAATCGAGCAGTCTCATACAACACAGGAGGATTTGTCTCTGCTTTGCTTCTCTAAAGTCCCTTAGTGTGACTCAAACCAAGCTGTCTTGTGGAAAGCCTTCTTACGGGAGTAAATCTGCATCCGACACTAAAATGAAGTCAGTTTCCATGCAATTTTTTAAATCCCTCTCATTCAAGAACAGAGTCCCAAAATCTCATTGACCAACAAAGTTCGAGAGAAATTGGAAAGGGCAGGAACTTTGGAGGTTTCTCTACATTTTCCACTGCATAAAAACAAAGACACTAGAATGCCATTAGAATTCATGGCCTTGGGAACAGAATGTTGTTAATGTATTTAAGTCCAGTGTGCATGTGTGTGTATACACGTGGTGCCTACAATAAGGGTTTGAGCATTTACTATCATGTAGTCATTGATGCATTGCAGTTTACAGAGTTAAATTCATCACAGGAGCCATATATTTGTATGAATTGGAAGAATTACAAAGAAGAGTCACAAAAATGAAAAGGGTATGAAGGCTTTAACACACAAAGTGAGATTGAACGAACTGGAAGTCGTGAGTATAGCGCCATGAAGCTGCTGTTACAAAGCAGGCATTGTCTATGCCTCGGGGGGCTGGAAACCCCCAAAGAGGAATTTGCAGGGCAGTAAAAGGGGCATTACAGAGAAGAAAATGAGCAGAGAGGAGTTGTCTGCATATCAAGGAAAAAAGTTTGTTGGAGTGGAAGCTATTAGGCAGCAGAATTACTTCCCCAGGGAGACAGTGGAGTCTGTGACCCTATTACAGGGGACATAAAGCCTGGCCGGATGGTCCAGTTCCCCAATATGCTACAGGGAGAGCCTCCCCCTGGGCCTCATGGAGAAACGGAGGGGAAGGAAGGAGTGTGTTTCCACCTCTAGGCATTTTTGGTTTGAGTTTTGTGCTGGCATGAATACTGAAGCAGCATATGCCAGCCCCCAGGATCTGACGCCAAGGTTAGGTTTTATAATCCTCTGTTACATACTTAGGTATTATCATCAGACTGTCTGTTCTTAAACCTTTGATATATTTAAACGAAATAGAACCTCTGGGTTGCTTTGGAAACTGCACCATTTGATGCATGCTTTAATCTACAGACATTTCCCCAAATATTTTTTCAAATGTGCATGTATGTCCTGTGGGGTGTCGGGTACAAAATGAACCTGTTTGAACTGCAATCCATCTGGAAGTTCACTGTTTTTATGCAGCCTGTGTTCCATGTGTGCATGCTAAATCTGCAGCCATGCTAATGGAATATTAATATATTCATACTAGGATGGCAGATTAAGGCTTGAAAGAAAACAAAAAAGGTAAAATAAAATAGAATATAAAGGAAATAACAAATGAAAGAAATTGGAACCAGTAGGATTGCAGGGTCTCAGCCACAATCCCCTGGGGGAAGGACAGAGGAAAAAAGACTCAGTTCTTTTCTTTTTATCTTGCAAGCAATTACTGGCAATTTGTTCTGGCCAGTAAAACTTCTGATATTATCATGGTTGCTGAGTAATTTATCATCAAAGTTTAATGTGAAAACAGGTGACTGTGTAATCACCAATCTCGGGACAGGAATAGAATCGTTATTATTTCTGCCTGAAGAGAGAATTTTTTTTTTTTCTGTCAATTGACTTAACGGCCAAAAGGCTGTTCATCATATCACCATGAATTATAAAACCTCTATTAAATATTCATAAAAGTTTTGAAATGAATGTGTGATAGAGATGAAAGCTGGGCTAATTTAAATACCTACCAGACCTGTCTTAATTACAGAGGTAAAATGAGATATAAAAATTATAGCAGCAAGGGGGGGTACTTGAAACAGTTCATTCCGCACATTCTAGAAAATGCAAGCCACCATACCCTGAGCCGGGGTTCTGGTTCCCAAACACCTTATGTTACTCACGTGGTGCAGTCAAGCCTTTCTTCTGTAAAACATAGTACGGGGCATTCACGGGTCCTAAGCTGAATGATTTTTTTTTGCTGCCTCCAAAATGTAAATAAAAATATCCTTTGTCAAATGTGCCCATTGTCACCCCCTCGAATTCATATCCTCAGCTAAGAAAGCATTCAGAGGTAGGCGAGAGAAACTGGATGCAAAGGAAAGAAACTTAGTGGCTGTTCCCAGTAACGCTGGATTTCATTTGTTTAGTTTTAGAGAAGGCTCTGCAGCCCAGCACGGCCAGGGAGAGGCTACACAGCTGAGGATGAGCTCTTGACGCTCCTGCCTCTATCTCCTGAAAGCTAGGGCAACACACCCGCCCTACATAGTGCTGGGTTTCCTAGCCAGGAATGCCGGCATGAAGACAAGGACTATGGCAACTGAGCTATGTCCTCAGTACCAATACTGGACACTTGTCATCTTGTTTTCTGTGTGTCTGGCATGGGCTTCTAACATTGACACATGGGGTGTGTCTCCTCTGTTTTCCCTTCAAGGCTTGGATAATCAATGTCTCTACTACCTCAGAGATGATTTCTCTTAGGATGGTAAGAGACTCTGACTAATCCCAAGCGGACCAATCAATCCAAGTCTTCCTCAGGACCCCTGACTGCATTAACACGAGTTTCTAAACAGAGCCATTTCTTACTTCCTCCCAAGTCTGTGTAATAGAAAAGTAGTAGAACCTTTAGGGAAATCAAACTGGACAAAGAGAGCTATAATCATAAATATGCTGATCATAAGGACTGGATTGAATTGTCTCTAGGTCATCTATCTTATACACTCAAATGTGTTTTCACTGAACACAGTTGTGTTGACATACACAAGACAACCACGGAAGCACACCGCGTGACACAGGCTTGAGTTACAGCTCAATATACCCTCAGGGAAAAGGTCAGGTACCATCTGGCTTCATCTGGAACAATGGGCTTCACTTTTCTAAGTGCCAGGGAGGGGGATCTGTGAAAGAAGGAGTTACTTGGGGGCTTGCTAAAGACCCATCTACCTCTAAACCATGTGAGGCTATATTTATGAACAGCACAGCAAGAGGCTCGCTGGCTCTTAGGCCACCACCTAGGAAAATGAATAGCACTTTCAATTTCCTTTTTGGAGATAGGAAACCTTAGGACAGGCAAGGTTAAATGGTGACATGGAAGCCCAGCACAGTTAGCTGTGGACTCACTGCCTCAGCTCACAGACATTTCTTTTAACCAAAGATGTTTGAAGACTCTCCATGTCTTTCTCAACCTCCGGGGTTCCACTGTAAGCTGGAATAACTGAGTGAAAATGCCAAAAAATCCGCAATGGACAGTGAACCTCTAATAGGCAATAATGATCTCTGAGATTCATCCTGAGCCCATGCTAATGAGCAAGTTCAGCTACAGGCTGAGATATGGCTCTAGATCAGAGTGCTGGAAGAGAAGAAAATAGCAGTTGACAGGAAGGAGAAAACACTTTAAGTGCCACATGGCCACAGTGAAGTAGCCTCTCTGATGGCTATGGTTTATTTGACAGAGTGTATATATAACCTCTTTCCTGAAAACCTGGGTGAGTGCCTATAGTTATCCAGCAGTCCAGTTTTCTAAGTAGCTGATGTGTATGTACTCTATAGCTTTCAATACATGATCTAGCTTTTGAAATTATACTGTTAGTTTATACATACTCACATACCAAGTAGGGGTACAGAGTCTAACCCGATGTCTAGAGGACAAAGGTTATTTTTCCATACTAAGATAGATATATGCTGAGAAAGAGAAAGAAAGGAAGGAAGAAAGAAAGAAAGAGTGATGGTTGATCAATAGATATATAATGGGTATATTGCTGCTATAAAAGTTATTAGCCTGGAAAAATAATCATTTTTTTCATTTCCTATGGAATGTTGATTACACATGCCTGAGAAGTCCCTCTGGACCTGTGTAGAACTTGTTATTGGAACACACCTGTCCTGAACTTTTCAAGGTGGTTTCCTGATGTAATACACACATAGACACTGGTAATGGCTGGAAATTATCAGTAAACGATGCTTTTTGTCCAGTTGAACAAAAACTGCCAGTTCTCCTCATGGACTTTCAGTGTAGTTTCAGCAATTCACAGCACCACTATGAGCTCGAATCATGCTAAAGTGGAATCTTCCATAGCTCACAGACATAAACCTTAACCTGGCAGAGTGACTCTCCCATCAGATCCCATTGGCTAAATTAAGTTACAAGTTCAACACATATATAGTGACTAGAGAATGTGAAGAATACTTCACTTTATGTAACCAGCTTATAAAACATAAGCATGAAAATCGAGCCTTAGAGTAAACAATGACAATACTATAGAATCGCACACCGGCAGCTTTGAGAGGAGACTTTGGGTACAACACAGAATCACAGAGAACGGGAACTGCCTTTGTCCTGTACTGTAGCATCTTTGGTAAAAGCCTAACTTCCTAAAGCAGATCTACCTAGTGTATTCTTGACTTGCTTTGCTGACAAACAAATAAGAGGAAAGTCAAAAGATGTGTCTGCATATACTATTTCTTTTAAATTCATTTTGATAAGCACTTTTTAGTGTTGGAATCAACAAAACTTTTGTGTCTTCTTCAACTCAGCTGCATGGAAAGATACTGTTATTTTAAATTTTCTACAGGACGTTATGCTGTGTGCTGTTATTTTAAATTTTCTACAGGACTTTATGCTGTGTGCTTGTCAAAGAAACAAAGGGTAAAATCAGTGAGGAGAGAAAAAACAAGGCTTCATTACAGAGACTGCTCTGTAAGCATTGGAACGTTCACCAGTGGGATGGTGTTTGTGGTAGGGCCCCATTCCCACTGGAATTCCATTAAGTCCCAATCAGGGAGTTATAGTTCAGCAGAGATAAATTTAAAAATCCCTATATTTTTCAAATTGATCTGACAGAAGTTTTGATGTTCTGTGTTCTAACATTAAAATTATAAAGATATTTTATTAGAAATCCCAAGATAATTTATCTATGTATTTAGCATTAAAATGGTTCAAATGATCACCATTGGTAATGTTAGCAATATTTAGTACCTGTTTGAAAAAATATGGCAAAAATTGCAGCAGAAAATAATGAGCAACAACAAGGAAATTGTGGAAATTTTCACTGTTTATAATTTCTTCCTGAAGCAGGTAATAACTACACAGGAAAAAGTCAACATTCTCATGAAGCAACTACATACTTTGATAATATGACTACAGTCTAAGTTTCCCAAATGAATTAGTAAATTCCTTAATCAAAGTCCACACTTGTAATCATAGCTGTTGGGAGGCAAAGGCGGGACTATTATACAAGGTTGAAGACAGCCAAGGCTATAGCGAGATCTCCAAGCAAATCTAGGTTATACAGCATGAGACCAAGCTGCAAAAGTTGCTGAGCTCCCAGTGTAGAAGAGAGGGAGGAGGGATTACATGAGCAATAGGTCAAGATCATGATGCTGAAACCCACAGAGACGGCTGACCCGACCTAGTGGGAGCTCAATGACTCTGGATTAATAAATACGCTGGGGAACCTGCATAGGACCGAACTAGGCCCTCTGAAGTGGGTGATAGTTCTGTGGCTTGGGCAGTCTATGGGGCCACAAGCAGTGGGAAGCAGATTTATCTCCAGTGCATGAACTGGCTTTTTGGAGTTCATTCCCTATGGAGGGATAACTTGTTCAGATGCAATACAGGGGAGAGGCACTTGGGCCTGCCTCAACTTGATGTGCCAGACTTTGTTGACTCCCTGTTTGAGGCCTTGCCTTTCTGAGGAGCAGATGGGGGGTTGGGTAGAGCAAAGGAGTGGGGGGGGGGAGGGAGAGGAAGGGAGGGAAGGGGAACTGTGGTTTGTATAAAACGAAAAGAAACTTTTAAATAAAATTTTTAAAAATCTAAACTATATCAATTAAAGGAACAAGCAGCTAACCCATCAAACACAAAGTTCAGCTAACCAACCAGACAAAGCGGTTTTTCCCAGAAGTGTGTCAAAGAAGGGTGTTGAAGCTTCTCTATTTTGAATACAGTCTGGAAAATTCACCTTGCTTTTCTGTCTTGAAATATGAGGCCCACCAGAGGGGATGTCCTATTCTTATAAACAAGTATTCAACCCAAGCAGGCTTCAGTTTGCAGGACATTTCCATTGTTCCTTTCATTTGTGGAAATGCAAACATCTTGCTCTGCTCTTGCGACATAACTGTGTGTAGATGCGTCATCTGGTTTAGAAGAATATAGGTGAAAAGTAGATATAGCAATGGACTACTAATAATTTCATTTTCTTAAATAATAGCAACTTCGTTTTTCTTTTTGTTAAATTCACAGGATGGGAAAGCAATTTCCTTTAATTTGTTACTTAAATGACTCTCTATGAGTATGTACTGAAAATAGGTTAGTGAGTATTTCAACCCATGGTCAAATCTTTGCATTGTTGACAAATTTGTAATTCACGAAGAAGCAGCAGTTGCCTTCTATTGGTTCAATGGTCAGCATTGAAAATCTCACTGGGACTGATGAGCAGATGCAGTAGGTTCAGCCTTTCACTTCATTCAAAATCAACTCTGCAGTACCAATGATATATTCCATACTGCCGCAGCTATGTACCTCTCTCTTGTATTTAACATCCTGAAGATGGCTCAGTTGATAAAGGGCTTGCTGCGCCAGCTTGAAGATCTGAGTTTAGGTCTCCTGCATCCACATAATAGCTAGTCTTAATAATGTAGGCCTACAATCAGAAAGCCTCAGGTTTAGGTGGGAACTCAAAAAGTAAGTAGTTAACAAGAGAGAACTCAACTTTAATTTGTGACTTGCACACATGGGTATATACTCAAATGTACCTACACACACATGTGCATACATACTAATGAAACATCAATAAAAATTAAATTTAAAACTTTAATTTAAAAATTGCTGTCTTCTTATATGGTTAGGATATCCACTCTTTTCTTCTTGAAATAGTTTCTTCCTTTGGCCTTGGTAACATCATGCTCTGCTGGATATTCCTTCGTGGAATTGCAACCCTTCATACTTCCTATTGCCTCCCACTTGTTACCTAAATGAGACATGATGGAGTTCTCCAGGAGTCAAACCTGGTCTTTCTCCAATTTCTCTTTTATCTAGTGTTATAGGAAGGTAGTTAAAAAAAGAGAGAGAGACATTCAAATTATACTATGAAGCATAACTAAACCAGCAGCTGTTCTTCTCTAATTCTCAACTCCCAAATTCATTCCATAGAAATATCTAGATCAATTCTTTATAATTCTGTAGAGCAATGGTGATCAAAGTACTTAATATTTACTTTCTAATGCTTTAATTTACTATTTTCATGTATTTTGACTTATATTTCTCCCATGGAAAGTGAGATTTTACTTTCTCATTGCTCCTGTTCATCTCATTGTGGAAACCCAAAGATGTGAGCCTATTCTATCTTGTCTGGAGGGCAGAGAGTTTGAAGTTGCTCAAAATTATTTACAACAAGTGTGGCTATACACCCTGACCTAGGGTGTGGTTAGTGTTTTGGACATTAAAATGGCCCACGTAAGTATATCTACTCCACCCTGGCCAAAGGTCAGAGAATTCAAGCATACTTCTGCTCCTTCTTTTGAAATAGGAGGTTTGACCTAGAGAGTGACTCCTTTCAGGATACTTGGTCTAAGTTGGGTTCATTGCCTAAACAACAGAATGCTTTTCTCAAGAACTAATGACTTGTTGTCTAAAGTATTGAAGCAAGTAATTATTCTAATTGTCGTTTGTATCATGTTAAAATAGTCTTTTGTTTTTACCCCCTTTTTGTATCAGGGTATACAAGTGTATGAAAAATTAAACATAGGTTAACTCAGGAACTCAATATTTAAAAATCAAAACTCAGTATGCAGGAGACTGAGTTGACCTGCGCACACTTTCCAATGTCTCTGTGATTCTTTCTTATCTCTATTTGTCCTACTTAATATTTATAATCCTCACACCCCACCCTGGGACATAAAAATCTGCTGGGGCAAAAGTCACACCAAAATGGTAGCTCCTGACATAAGGCAGCCCATCGTAGGGAGCTCACGACATGGCACAGTATGACAGTACAACATGGCACAGCTCATGACATGTCGTACATTATTGGAAATTATCATTGAATTACATTTATCATTTAATCTATTTACATTGTAAATAGGATAGACAAAGTTATGTATTATGTTCTGTTTAGAACTTTGGATTTTTGCTTTATGAACTTTGTTTATTATCCCCATTGTCTTTTATCATTCTCTTAACTTAATTCATTCCTCTCATTTCTATTTGCTTTTTTAAAAAATATTTTCTTTATTTACTTTTATGTACATTGGTGTTTTGCCTGTATGGCTTGTCTGTGTGAGGGTATTGGATCCCATAGAACTTGAGTTGCAGATAGGTGTGAACTGTCATGTGTGTGCTGGGAATTGAACCCGGGGTCTCTGAAAGAGCAGTCAGTGCTCTCACCTGCTAAGTCATCTCTCGCTCCCCGTTTCTATTTTCTTACAAACTCTAATAATAAGATGGTTAAATATAATGCATCTCCATGCTTTCTCCTTAAAGAAGTTGTGTTACATGTAAAGTCCTTATTCTCATTGCTGCTTGTGCCTGATGAGAAGAAAATATAACAATGAGGTTAGAATTCTTACAGTGGTATTTGTTTAAAACAAAGTAAATCAAAGAGAACTATACAGATTGGTCACAAGGCTGATGTTTAACTGGCTAAGACATATGACCAATATTTTGTATGGGTAATGCATGCAATGTCTATTGTTCATTGCTCTAGTTTGAACAAATAAATTATTGTATTTCTTTTCATAACAAGTTCAGTTTAAAAACACATTTCAACATTTTAATGGCTTATCATGCTATGGCAATGATATTGGATAGAATGAATAATGCTGAGAAGGCAGGGCCATCACAGTGTCTCATGGATCTTCATGGCTTTGACTCTCTCAATTTTGATTTACTGTGTAAATTCAAGTTATTTTGATAAAGACAAAATATGAATTCATGTATAGTTTTCTAATGAGTAATGAATTGTGCTGCTTCTCCTTCCAGGAGAAGGAACAGAGGGATCATTATAGAGAGGAGAAGCACTGTTGGTTTTATTGGAGAAATAAATGAATGCATAATAATTACCAATGAAAACAATAAGGGATACTTGGTCTCCTGCTCCTTCCCTGCTCTATCTGCATCGTTGTCAACACTGACTAAAACTGAATTACCAGCTGTATCAAGCTTAGTTGTGACAGAAATAGGGCCAGGGATGTTACCTAATGCCTTAGATGTGTCTCTTCAAAATAAACATATGTCGATCAAGCCACCCTAAACTCTCACCAATTGATTTAAAATGAGGCTAACTTGTGCTGTTGTATATTTACATGCATGGTAAAATACACAGACCAATTAACAAATAGTATAAAAGCACATGAGCAATTCTCCTTTTTTTAATAATCTACTTGTCATGGGTTATTTGAGTTTCTTTATGACATCATTTAGGTGGAATCAGTGCCTACCTACTGAAAGGTGGCATATTCATTTAATTGTGTATGAAGCCCTCTCTAGAGCTACAGCAATCCATCCCTTTGATCTTTTCAGAAGAGTAGTAAGAGGATGGACTATACCAACACAGGCAGTTGAGTTCTCATTAACTTCCACCCTTGCAGCAGCAGTCAGTGATGTGACCAGTATTAGTATTTATTACTTAGAGACATTATTTCCTTCCTCTGTGGTATGGCATGTAACAAGAGGAATTTATCTTATAGTCACAATTTGCCTTAAAAAATGAAAAAGAAACTCATAAGAGACATGTGATTTGACACAGCCTGGGTGGATTATGATTCACTGCAAGAATGAGTATTTATAAGAAACAGTCTTTTTGGAAATATGATGGTGAACATCATGTAAAGAGTAAATCAGAATTAGGTAACTCTATTCACATACCCTCCCCAATAAGAATATAGCAGAATAACAAAAAAATTAATTACTAAAATAAAAAAGTTTCTTACTAACAAGGTCCAAGTGAATGGTTTTGCCAAAGAGAAATGGTAAGAGTAATATAATCCAAGATGATTGTTGCTAGAAGAAAGACTGGCTTGGTTGGGTGGAGGTGGGGGAACTAAATATGGTGCTTGCATGCATGCATAACTTGCAATGGTAAAGAAGAGAAATAATAAAAAGGTAGGTACCAGCCAGGGGGTAGAAGCTGTATTTGGGGAATAAATTTCAGCAATAAAGGAGACAAAGTTGTAAGTGGTTGAGTTTTAGCTTTTAGTCTCTAGTGCATTTCTGGGGGACACTGACTAGAAACTAAACTATAGGTGGTAGCCCGAACACACACACACACACACACACACACACACACACACAAATATGTTACAGGTACTGTCTGGTTTCAATTAGTCAATGATCCCTAAAAAAAAATTACCAAAGATTAGTGATCCACAGAAAAATACTCTTTGTGTTCACTCTACCCAGACTGAAGACTATACCACTCATCCTCAGCCTGCAGTTCCTGAATCCCTGTATGGTGAAATAGAATGAGAGAATGTTAGATGACTCATTAAACTAGGACCAGAATGTCTGTTCTTCTCAGAATAAACAGTCTTAGGTTGAAGACATATAGGTAAATCTTAATTGGAACATCTGATTCACAGGTTTTCTTCAAAAAAAAAAGATTACCTTTGTTGGGAAAAAGTCACACACAAGAAAACATCTTTACTGTAAATTTGCCACCGAGTTTCTTCCCTCTGTTCTGTGGTTCATGATAGAGAGTACAAGGCTCTTGCCTTCAAAATCCTTTGGACCATTCACGATGATGAGATAGCTTTTGTTCTCTGAATAGATATTAGGTACTTTGGATCAGGTAGGGGAAGGCATTTTTAAAAATCTGCTTCATTCACCTTTCCATTTATTAGGAAATTGGGACTGATAGTTTATATAACTACATTTGTGGTAAAATGTGAGATGTGTGTACATTAGAGAGATGTATTATCTGAGTTCAGATAAAGGAGAAAGGTCTTTTCCATGTGAAGAGGTGAGTAAAAACACAACAAAAATGATTTTGAACATGTGAGTGAAGGCTGTATTTTGGGTCTGCCTGGGAAGGATAGGATCTATAAAAATAGCATGGTAGGTGCAACAGAATTGTACATGCATGTGCTGAGAAGAGGCAAGGAGGATAGCACAGTGTCAGTTTGAGTACAGTTGCATGGATATTGTCTGTTGCTATAAACTCTCCTCATACTGACACTGTCCTATCCATGTAGCTTTCTAGCCTAGTGACATTTGGGAAATTGAACCTCAAAATCATCCAATAAACTGATCAAGCTGGAATGTACCTCATTGCAAAATGAGAACTAGTCTTTGATGTTTGTGGAGTAACTTTCATAAAAGGGAAGATCATATCTCAGAGAGACCCCTGAATGTTAGTGCTTTAAAATCCCTTAGAGAGTATAAGATTTCTTAATCTTGAGTTAGTTTCTCTCAAGGTTGACAAGTCCAAGCTACCATATCTCCATGAAGAGAAACATTGGTTTGGAAGTCACACACATCATTTTAATCAAGTTCAACTAAAGATACAAAGGTGTGCCCCTTACTATTTATTATGATGTTCGTTCTTTTGTTTCATACAGCAATAGGCTTGTGATGTATACACCCTTGCTTTTTCACTATATAATTTGAGGGACTCAGGAAACACAGGTTAGAAATCCAGACAGAGACAGCACTGATAGGGTGACATGGCGTATGCAATCCAAATGCGGTCAGCCACACTTCTAGTTTCTGTCTTTCTTCTTTATAAGTTGATTACTCATGAAATGCTCATTATGAAGTCTGGCCATAATGCAGTAGAATGTCTAGAATGAAAACAAGTTATCACAAGGTCTATACACAACAAAATATTAATGTTTTGTCTTCTTAAGTTTCTTAGCCAAATAAAGTAATTGCTTTGGGTGGGCTGCTTACCTATTCAATCTCTTAGAAGTCTGTGTTTAGTTATAGGTTGAGAAGATTCAGGATGACTATTAACACGAAGAGAAATACCAGTTGGAGTAGTGATGTGAAGCCTGAAACATATGTGATGGTTACTTTTGCAATTTTGACATTGTGTGCAATCACCTGGAAAGGGTCTAGATCATAGTAACCTACAAACATGTCAATAGGGTTGCTGCTATTGTCTTAATTGATATGAGAAAAACCAGTGCACTGTGGGTGTCAGCATTACCTGGCTTGGAACCTTAGACTATTTAAGAAAGGAGAAACCTCACTGAGTGCTAGAAAGCAAGCAGTTGTTTCTCTTTGCTTTGATTATACGTGGGATGTGACTGGGCTCTTCAAGTTGCTGCCTTGACTCCTCATCAGTGATAGACTGCAATAAAATAGCACCACTTTCCCTTAAGATGCTTTTGGTCAGGGTGTTTTATAACAACAAATAGAAATGGCAAAATACCTCCATATGTTGCCAAATCATCACAGAATAAAATTTCACTAATGGTTTGTGTGGAGCTGCATAGTCCTGTCTTCTGAAAAAGATACTAAGGGTACATTATAAAAACACAAAAGCATTACTACCAACTAAAATGTGTCTGAAGTACACCTTAAAAAGTGGGACAGTAGATATAATCTTATTTTTACCCATTAAAAATCTTTATTTCTTTTTCAGAGCTAACAATTTGTTATTTGATACCCATTTGGTGTGCACATCCCTGGATAAATGATCAGTCTTCAAAACGTATATATGAATAACATTATGTAGACTGAGAAGATCTTATTTAGAAAAACACATACTTACACACACACACATATACATACATATATATGTATGTTATATTTATATATATATACATATATATGTATAGAGTATAGAGTAAGGAAGGCCGCTTGTTGGTTCCTGGCTGCTCAGCCCCTAAATAATCACACAGAAACCATACTTAAATCACTGCTTGGACCATTTGCTCTAGCTTCTTATTGGCTAACTTTTATATCTTAATTTAACCCATTTCTATTAATCTGTGTATCACCACAAGACTGGCTTACTGGGTAATGTTGTGGCATCTGTCTCCCGTGGGTCTACATGGCTTCTCCCTGACTCTGCCTCCTTTTCCCCAGCATTCAGCTTAGTTTCCCCACCTAACTCTGTCCCCCTACAACTCTGCTATAGGCCCAAAGCAGTTCCTTTATTAACCAATGGTATTCACGGCATATATACATACATATACACATATATAAATAAACACATGTAACAACGCTTATTGGGAAAAGAAGCATGAGTTTAAAAGAGAGAAAAAGGGGTTTGTTGGAAGGTTTAGAAGAAGATAAGGGAAGGAGAAAATTATGTAATTGTATTATAATCTCACAATAAAAGAATAAAATAAGGACATTTTTGAGTCATAAAAGAACAACTTAAAGAAAAATTTCAATTATTTTCAATTATCTGGATACCAGATTTAGGAATTGTGTAGCTCTTATTAAAGCAACTTGTTGAATTCCTGGAAAATTATAGAGTAAAGGAGGGTGATGTCTGATGGGAATTATTGCCTCTTTTCTATTGGAGGCAGCATAACTTAAGTCATAGTTCTGGTTAAAATTAAGAAAAAAAACAAGGCTAATTTACTTGGTTTCCTACCTCCTCCTCAGGATCCTATCACCAGTAAGTCCTATCCTCTAGTTCCTTTTAGTTTTCTAGTTGAGCAAACTTCAACTAGCTCATTGCAACCCAGTTGTAAGGGTAAGGAAACAATGCTTTAAATGATATCCTTTAAAAAAAATGGTATCACTGATGTCTAGCAGATGTCTCCATTCCTCTGCACTGAGCCCCCTTGAATGCTTAACATTATTATTTTGAAAACATACAAACATAGCTTCCTTATGACAATAGAAACTGGTCATTATTTTACCCCCGAGTAACATACAAAAATGTTCTATTGATGCCATGAACCTTTAATGTCAATATTGAAATTTCTAGAAATTCTTCGAGATTGCTTTCCCAATGGATACATACAGTTTTACTAGTGTAAGCCTTAGCTTAGTGAGTGAAATGCTGACAACCTTTAATTTTCTGGTGTTATTGGTGTGGGAGGTCCATCTGACTGTGCATTGCTTTTCTTGGTTAATGAATAAAGAAATTGCCTTGGCATTTTGATAGGGCAGAACTTAGATAGGTGGGGACACAGAATTGAATGCTGGGAGAAAGAATGGTGGAGTCAGGGAGATGCCATGGATCCTTTGCCAGAGTAAGACATGCTGCTGAAACTTAGCCAGTAAGCCACTGCCACGTAGTGATACACAAATTAATAGAAATGGGTTAAACTAAGATGTAAGAGATGGCCAATAAGAAGTTAGAGCTCATGGGCCAAGCAGTGTTTTAATTAATATAGGTTCTGTGTGATTGTTTCAGTTCTGGGTGGCCGGGATGAATAAGCAGCCCTCTCCCTCCTGTTACAGGTTTTTAGTTAGGAAGGGATTCAATATAAACATTTAATTACTCCCATTCAGACTAATGTCTTACATTTAACATGGCCTCTGGAAAAGTTTAAAATTTTAAGAGTATTCTGTGGAGATGGAAGAGGAGAAAGGACCAGAAATCCAGCTCACACATAACCAGCATCACAGTTGCACTGCCCAGAATCTGATCAGTGTCAGTGCTTTAAAACCTGAAACCTACAGGAAATTCATGGTTAATTTTTATTTCTTTCATCTAAACTTAGATTTGAAGAAGACTAGGTCCCCAGCATCCCAACACTGATGCTTGCACATTATGGTAAAAAGCAGCCACAGACACATGCGCTAAATATGGAGACAACTTCAGTCCTCATAGACTGTGCAAAAGCAAAAGTAGTATGCACACACACATACACATAAGCACTTACAGATATATATATATATATATGATAAAATATTATTCACGCACACAAGCATATAGACATAGGCATATATGATAAAATATTATGAACAAGTAAACATACAGCTATATGCAATTGAATATCATGCATTCACAAGCACACATGCATGCAAATACACTATAGACTATTGTATGCACATGCATGTATAAAATAGAAATATACATGATGTGGGAGGTTCTTCTGTCTATGTGTTGTTTTTATTGGTTAATGAATAAAGAAAATGACTTGGCCTGATAAGGCAGAGTAGAGATAGGCAGGGAAAATTAAAATGAATGCTGGGAGGAAGAAAGTAAATTCAGAGAGAGGCCATGTAGTCCCACTGGATTCAGACAAGCTGGAACCTAGCCAGTAAGCCACTGCCATGTGGTGATACATGGATTAATGGTGATGGGTTAAATCGATATGTAAGAGCTAGCCAATAAGAAGCTAGAGCTAATGGGCCAAGCATTCATTTAATCAATACAGTTTCTGTGTGGGAGTCTGGGCAGCTGGAAAATGAACAAGCAGCCCCTTACAACAAATTGGTGCTCCAATGTGTGCTAGCTAAATCCACATAAAACCTGAGAGGGCTTGGAAAGGAATATTAGACACTAAAAAGCAAAGTTGAGCTGCATTTTTTTTCCAGATGGGCTCTGCTTGCTGGTGGCATGCTGCAGCTCCTTTAAGAGAGGTCTTCCTGATTCAGTGGTAGCACAATAAAAGCTGTGTATTTTTAAAATTGTGGCTTCCTGGGCTGTGCTGCCAGCATGAACTCTGACTAGGTCTGGCTATGGAGACTTTTAATGGGTTTTGTGAACAGAGTGCTACAACTTGATTAATGGCAACACAGACCTGCTCTGTGCCTGAAAATGGAGCTGTAAGCATGGCTTGTGCTAAACAGACCTTTGCCCCTCCATGTTTGACTGGGCAGAGCCAAAAGGAAAACCTGCCTTAGTCTTAGTAAGGACGCTTAGCATTTTAGAAAGCACTTCTGGCCAGAAAATAATTACAGACAAGCAATAAAGACAAATCCAGGTGGAAAAAAACCTCTAACTGGGTCAGATTGAATATACAGAGCCTGGATTATGTATATTATTGTGTTTTCTTTGAATTTTTTGACTAGAAGGAGCTAAGTAACCAACATATATACTTTAAAGGCATCTTGTCTTCAAAACTTGCATCTAAGGATATGTTGCTTTGGAAAAGAGGCTCTTCTTTTGTTTCCACATAAGATGAGAACTTGTGGATTAATTCCAGACTAATGTGCTTTGATGGACCAAGACTCCCCAAAAGGTCACTGTACATACCCCCAAAAATACTTCACCCAACAAAAAGCAGGAAGCAGTTTGAAGAGAACTATGCCCATATTCCCAAATATTGTTTATGAATGCTTATTTACATTTAAAGGGGGATATGCTATAGAGATGGAGACTTTGCATTGGTATAGACCTTGGTTTATTGATACAAATTTTAGGCCAATTTTGTAATACTGTGTATATGTATTTCTGATCTTGATTAAGGTATTGTGTTTGTTCAGCTCATTAAAAAATGTATAATTAAGAAATATAGGTTAATAATTATCTATAATAGTCAAGCTTATAGATAATTATAATTATCTGTATAATTATATTATATAATTATCTGTATAATTATAATTATCTATAATGGTCATGTTAGTTAGATTTTCTAGATATATTTCAGACTGATAGCTATTTTTCAAACCTTTCAAAGACTACAGAATATGGCATTTAAAATGTTTAAAAACTTAGGACTTTTCATTACAGTGAGATCCATCTGCTCCTGGCAGCACCAAGCTGCTTCAAGAGGATGATGGGCGCCAAAGAGGCTCTTTATGGTGCTGGTTAGCCATTTGTGCAAGTGTGCTTGCCTTGACTGCTTGATTCTATGCTGTATGAACTGGACATGCAGGACCCACAGTGAAATGACTGCTGAATTTGCCTAAAGGTGGGATGGTTTTTCGGGGTTCCTGCCACATGAAAGAGTCTATCAGACATTCTGCAGGACACAGAAGAAAGCATCTGATGGACTTTGCCATTACAAGGCAGAACAGATCTTCAAATTTCCTGCTTCATGGAAAAGTCTGCCTGATACTATGGGCCTGTGGGTGAAGATTGGCTGCCTCAATGATAGAGAAGAACTTTGGGTGAGTGTGCAGGCAGTGAGATGTCTCTTTCAATTCTAGAGTTTTGGAAGTTGCTTATGATGTACTTTCTATTAACTTAGGTAATATTATATCCTTCTGGGGTCTTTGATGGAGTTGAAGAATATGTACTTATACTTACAGTTTTCCTTAGTTACTATAAAAGATAAAGTAGATATAAATATTGTAACTGTAATTCTTGCTTAATACCTGTTTTGTTATATGTAATTTTGCTATATTAAGATTTTCTTTTTATTTAAGCAGAAAAGGTGAAATAATGTGGAAGGTCCTTCTGTCTATGTGTTGCTTTTATTGGTTAGTGAATAAAGAAACTGACGTGGCCTGATAAGGCAGAGTAGAGGTAGGTGAGGAAAACTAAACTGAATGCTGGGAGGAAGAAGGCAGAGTCAGAGAGAAGCCATTTAGCCACACCAGAGAAAAGACAAGCCAGAAGCTTGTCAATAAGGCACTGCCAAGTGGCAATACACAGATTAAAGGAGATGGGTTAAATTAATATGTAAGTGTTAGCCAATAAAAAGCTAGAGCTAATGGGCCAAGCAATGATTTAATTAAGTTTCTGTGTGGTTATTTCAGAAGTCTGGGTGGCCGGGAAACAAACAAGCAGCCTCCTACTACATTTACATACACACAAACACACACATATACATTAAGATAAAATACTGTCAACATGAAATTACATACATGCACAAATATAATATTATACACACATACATAGAAGACAGTATTATATACATACACAGGTACACATACATAAATACACATGATAGAATATCTTTCACATTCAAAATTGTGACATTAAAATTTGGCTTATATAACATAATAGAAGAAACTTGATGATATTACACTAAATTAAAAAACCCATGTATGATTCCAGTTAAATAAGAGAGTTAGTGATCAAGTCATTTAAACAATAGAAAACTTATTGCCTGGACTTAGGCAGAGAGGGAAATGGAAGGTATATTTTTGACGTTGTTCTGGAGGTGCTGCAGACTGTCTGAATTCAGGACATTGCATATGCTCTTCCACTGAGCTTCACCACTAGACAATTTAACAAGCAATTTGTTTGTTTAACTTCACAAGTTTAATCCCTCATATGTCCCTTCCCCGCTGGTGTTCAACTTCATGAACTCTTTTTTCATTAGTTGTTATTGCCCACAAATATGTATTGATGTATGAATATACATTCCTAAATACAGCCTATTTAGTCCATATGATTTTGC
Source organism: Ondatra zibethicus (assembly GCA_004026605.1). Lineage (NCBI taxonomy): Eukaryota > Metazoa > Chordata > Mammalia > Rodentia > Cricetidae > Ondatra > Ondatra zibethicus. Next base: position 119,703 of record PVIU01003413.1, on the reverse strand, counting down.
TTGCATGTCTGTTTTCAAGGCTGGTGGTTTGACACTGGGCAACCAATTGATGTGTGGTTGTCTGGGGAAAGCCACTTTTCCCGCTCCCAGCTTTACTCAGTTTCCCGCAGTGTTTTTATTTATGTATGTATTTATTTATTTGTTTGTTTGTTTGTTTGTGTGTGTGTGTTTAGGGTTATGCCCTCATTGCCTTTGGCTTTTCTTGAGTGAGTTTGGCATGGTCTTTGGTGCTTTCCTTGTCCCGCTCAAGCTTGGGCAGTTGTGTTTGTGAGATTTTTTTTCCCATTAAAGTCGTCACAAGCTATTTATTGATTTTTTTTATTTTTTTCCATTCAAAAAAAAATAAAATTTTTACATTTCTTTCCCTTCTCCCAGTCCCCTCTTGCTACCCCCCACCCCTCCTCCCTCCCCCTGCTTCCTTAAAAGAGGGCATGGTGCCCTGTCCTGTTGGAAGTCCAAGGCCCACCCCCTCCATCCCGGCTGGTCCACCTACTGAGACAGTGTGTTTGTGAAATTTTATGGGTGTAGCTTCTGATGTCAGTATCAGGCACAATATCACAGCAAAATCATTGTTCCTCTGGCTCTTAAAATCTTTCCTTCCCCCTTCTCCTACAATTTTTCCCGAGCCTTAGGTATTTGACTGCTTTGTAGATGAATCCATTGGCACTGGGCTCCATAGATCTGCATATCGATTGCCTGTGGTTTGCTAGAGGGATCACCTGCTGCAAAGAGAACTTCCCTTAATGAGGGGTGAAGTGAAGACTACACTTATATATAGGTATAAGGATAAATATTTATAGATTGCTGTTTGTGATTATAATGGTTTAGTACACTAGTGGTTGTAGAATCATTTTCAAAAATCATTTCGTTAGTACCAGTTAGTTACCTGGGTTTCACTACCAAGCATGGTCTCCCTGTTGAATGGTTTTAATTACTACTAGAAATATATTATTTACCACAAAGGTATGTGTGCCAGCACTGCAGTTTTAGAGATAATGTGCCATGTTGATTATTAATGTGGCTCATAGGTGTCTAGGTTAGGTAGGACTATTGATTGCCTTCCTCTTTTGGAAGTTTGCATGGTGCCTTCTGGTGCCATGAAATCCAGCCTTTGCAGACATTCAGGTCAGTTCCAGCACAGTGAATATTAGGTCCTGTTTCTGAAGTTCATGATCTCTTCAGCAACAAGGACTTCTGTTTTATCTCTAGGAAACAACCAAGAGCAACAGCAATAACCTGTATGTTTTGGGAGTCTCCTAGACATCCCTGGCTAATAACTCAAAAGATGGGCATTTCATGTCTAGTATTATGTTTGTTCTTGTTTTTATTTTTGTTTTTGGTAGTGGTTTTCGGCTTTTGGAAGGAGCAGGATCAGTCCACATGATAAAAGTTCACTAAAACTATATATGCATATTTATAATAATAAATTATTAGCATTATATGTTTTTAGGTAAATAGTTAATAGTATGATTAGAGTGTGGTGGTGACTTTTTATTTTACCTACCTACCTTTAGCTTCCTCCTCCTTCACTAAGGGGGACCTAACTGTGTCCTTCTGTTCCCCTTTAACTTCCTCCCACCTTATATGTTAACTTCCTTCTCCCTGCCTAAGAACCTTGTTTTTATATTTTCCTGATCAGACCACTTGCATCATGATCTCCTTACCACTGCTTTCCTCCTACCTACAAAAGACAAGAAGTTTTTTTGCCCTTGTCTGCTTATCATTATCTGCCATGGAACCTTTTATCATCATTTAATGAGCAAAAAGAATGATCTGTAAAACTAAGAAACTTTTAAGTGACAGTTCACAGCCACGCTATATGGTGCTGACTCAAAACTGCACTAGCAATATTTTAGTGGCTCATATTCCTTATAGGGTTGACCCATAGAGGCCTGTGACAACAAGCCCAAATTCTCATCTTGATGGTCCACAAAAAAAACAAAACAAAATAAAACAAACAACCACAAAAATAAAGCCCTAATGTTATTTGTAATCTTTGACTCTTCTATGATTTCTGGGCAAATACTGCCCACCAGATCTGCTTTTCTATGTCCTGAGTTAAGACAATTGGTCATGAACTAAGAGACTGTTTCTGTGACCTTGTGGCACCTCATCCCAAAATTATTTCTTAGTTATCTCTAGGGAAAACCATTTAGATCAGATTAACTCATCACTATTTGGCCATGTCTGATGTGAAAATTCTTTTAGAACAAATTAGTAATGGAAGAAAAAGAGAAATATTTTTTAAAATCAAAGTTTACTGTAGATTTAGCAAGAAATATGCTGTTTCTCATACCAACCCTGACCTCAAGGCAACTCTTTGGGGAACTGAGAGAATAAATTACTTAGATGTGATTTTAGAATTGATATCCCAAGTGAGTCAAGAAGCCTTTGCAATTAGAATGTCATTTGCATGCTTAACAGTATTACGGCAGCCCTGGTACCACTTTCTCTGGAGCCTCAGTCAAGAAAGTCATCCAAATAAGTATAGATTATTATTTTTTAAAAGGAAAGCTGAAGAGCATTTACTTAGTCCTTAGTGATGTAGCAGGCAATATAAATGAAAAATTGGAACCATAACTTTCATGCCCTGATACTATCAGGGAAATGAAGATATTAATTTACAGGCTTAGAGAGAATGAAACAGAAACAAATTTTCTCTTTTCATTTAATGACTGAGGTTAGACTGTTTTCTGAATGAAAGGTAAACTAAATACCATTTCTGTGTGATAATGCATACTCTGTATAGATGGAGTGGTTCTGCATTCCAACTGCATTCAAGAGCCTCTAATTCAGTAGTGGGATATGGGAAGCACCCTAAAATGCCAGGACTCTACTTGATGATTCATCATTCTTAGTTTGAAGCATGACTGATCAAACCAAGAGTCACTTAAGGAGTTCCCATATGGAAACCTGACTCCCATGGTCATTATGATTCGAGACTACATCACAGTTATGACAATAGAAGGTTGTTGAGCAAAGTACACAGATCCCCGAATTCTTTACTAGTCACCAGATGTCAATGTGGAGTATGAAAATGATGCTGAGCACAGATGCTCTGCAGCATTAAATTCTCTTCATTTGTAGAGGACCCAGGCCCACCTACTACTCATCAACTTATTCTCTCTTTGTCTCCTCTAAGCTTCTGGTGCCAAAGATAAACCACAAGAGATGCAAGAGATAAAGCTAATGCTGAGCTGGAAAGACAAACTGGCCATTGTTGATTGTCTTTAGAGATAAAGGTCAAACTTATGCTTTCAAGTATAGAAGCACTAAGAAAGGATCAACCTTAGAAGAGCATGTTTCTTGAAATAAGGCAAATCTTTTTATAGTTTGGTTAAAGCGAAGTGCCATCCTCATTCTCTTTATGTAATATTTCTGCTTCTTTTTGAGTAAGGGACAGCACTACAGAGACCACTTACTGTGGTAAGATGCTATACCTACTCACCAAACCTGATGGCCTTTTTTATGCCAAATACAGTCTCATGGGCCTCCTATTGTCAGCCGCTTTTATCCAGACTAAGAGACTACTCAGGTAGACATTAACAACAAGGTAGTGTGTGACAGTTTCATGAGTTTGGGAGGAAAGACTATGTGTATATGTGAAGTGGAAGTCCTTTAAGCATCCTCAGAGAGCTTCCAGTAGGAAACTGATTTAGAAAAAAAGACTGAAAATGCACAGGTCAAATTGAAAGTAAAAAGAACATTAATGTACACTAGTCAATCACACAATTGCATGGTTATATAGCTCATTAAATTCAGTGAAAAGCTGGATGAATTCTTAACCACAGTTGGTAGGAATGTTAAACCACTAGATCAAGGATTACGAAGAAGCTTTACGGGGAAAGAAAGTGGGTATGTTGGAATTGGTATATAAGAGGCAGAAATAGGGTGGGTACAAATAGATTCTAATTCTATTCCTTTACAATATTTTATTCAAATAGCTCTCATTCTCCTTTACATTACAGCCAAATGTCTCCCAGAGCATCACAAAATGTGGTCTTTCATTCTTTGCTGGCTCTAACATGAATAAATTTGAGCTTTAAGGTTTTTCCCAAGAAGATAAGGGGTCTGCCCCAATGTAAGACTCTCAGTCAATTGCTTATTCATTCTGAACTTAAATATTTTCTCATTCAAAGTGAGAGTACTGTAACAATTTTCATTTGTATATGTGAAAACGAAGCCATTGCACTTGAACACACAAAGACAGCATTTTATGAATGTACACCCTTTAAGTGTTTTACTAGGGTACGAAAGAGCGGGGAAAATAGTGGAATAACTTGGGTCAGTATCAAAAGACCTTGGCACTACACACTGTTGTTCAAACTGTGTAACATTAAGTAAAGCAGCAAGGCTAGGTAAGACTTTATGACTGGAAAAGTAAGCATTAACTCTACAAGAGTATGTGAATACCCTCAGGGAGATGCATAACAGATGGCTTGGAAAAGGGAAAGTTTTCTGGCAATAGAAGGGCATCTTTCACAGTCTGTGTGGAATTTTGGTTGAGACATTTATTTCAGGAATTTCTCCTCCAAATTATTATTTTATGAAACATGTAACATAACTGTAATGGAACTGCTATTGAGTATTTCAAAAATATGAGCCCTAATCTGAAGGACATTATTTTTTCTGAGTATGTATCATGATACAGCATTCATTATTTTTTTATAGGCCTTTATTCTCATGAGAAAATTAAGGTAGATGTTGCTCATATTTCATGGCACCATAACTCTCATAACTGATGATGAAGGAAGGGGAATCCCAGCCCACGTTTTTTTTGGGGGGATCTTCTTCACATCTTATCTAAACTAAAATGTTTCATGTATCCAAATCAGTCTTAGCATTTCAGCTTAATGTTGTCAGGAAATGACCCAACTAAGTACCTGTAATTAATTACAACATACATCTTTCTTAGAATTCCTACTCAATTCCTAAGAGTGTATAAAGGAACATAGGTAAAATAATCCCATTACCTTTTTAACAGCAGCCTGCTTATAATTTGTATGTTAATCTAACTTTTGATTTCCTACTACCTAATAAGACAATTCTAATTATAATTTTAATATGAAAAATTATCCAACAGACCTTTATCAAAATGGGCAGTAAGTGGAAAAATATGCTTTGGGTTGAAGGTGGTTCCTTAAAATGTGATTTCAGATAATGGTTCTAATTACTGAAATAATTGCATGGTTACTCTAGTTGACTATTTGAGCTATGAAAATAAATGCTTGTAGAGTGTCAAAAATAAGCTTTTGTGGCTCAATAAATTTCTTTCTAAGTCTAGTATTTTTAAAAAATAAACTTAATTATTCAAAATCTTATAAAGAAATAAAAACATGAAATACTGAAAATTAAAAAACTCAGTGTGTACACAACTTAATGAAATTATATAGAGGTAAGATTGCCATTTGGTCTGGTTATCCTTTGCTTTACGTCTAATATTCATTTATGAGTGAGTAAATATCATGTTTGTCTTTCTGAGTTTTGGTTACTCACTCAGGGTGAGTTTTTATAGTTCTGTCTATTTGCCTGCAAATTTCGTGATGTGATTGCTTTTCTACAGCTGAATAATACTCCATTGTGTAAGTGTATCACATTTTTTTTATCCATTCTTCAGTTGAGAGGCCTCTGGGTTGTTTCCAGTTTCTGGCTATTACGATAATGCTGCTATGAACATTGTTGAGCAAGTGTCCTTGTGGTATGATTGAGTACCCTTTGGGTGTATGCCCAGGAGTGGTAGACTAATTCCCAATTTTCTGAGGAACTGTCATACTGATTTCCAAAGTGTCTTTATAAGTTCGCAATCCCTCTGGTAGTAGAGGAGTGATCCCTTGATTCCACATCTTCTCCAACATAAACTGCTCATAGTAGTTTTGATCTTAGCCACTCTGGCAGGTGTGAGATAGTATCTCAGAGCTGTTTTGATTTGCATTTCCCTAATGATTAAGGATGTTGAGCAGTTCCTTAAATGTCTTTCTGCCATTTGAGATTCTTCTGTTGAGAATTCTCTGTTTAGCTCTGTACCCCATTTTTTAAATTAGATTATTTCATATCAGAAAAGCTAGACAACAAGGAAGACCCTAAGAGGGACACATGGATTGCCCAGGGAAGGCAAATTCAATGAGATCTACTGGTTAAACTGGGAGTGGGGAAGCTTGGGGTGATAAAGGGGAGAGCATAGGAGTTGAGAACAGGATGGATCTGGATGGTGGAGGGGAGAGAGGGATAGAGTGGGAGCACAATGAGAGAGAGAGAGATCTTGATAGAGAGAGCCACTAAGGGATAGGGAGAAACTTGATGCGGGAGAAATTCCCAAGAATCCACAATGACCCCAGCTAAGACTCCTAACAATAGAGGAGAGGGAGCCCAAATTGTTTGCCCCCTGTAATCAGCTTGGTGAATATCCCAACTATTATCATAGAGCCTTAGTCCAGCAACTGATGGAGGCAGAGCTCCACAATCAAGTACAAAGTGGAGCACCAGGAATCCAGTAGAAGAGAGGGAGGAGAGAATACATGAGTAATGGAGGTCAAGATCATGAGAAAGAAATCTACAGAGACAGCTGGCCCAAGCACGTGGAAACTCCGAAACTCTAGACCGACTGCTATGGAGCCTCCATGGAGCTGAACTAGGACCTCCATATGTGGCAGACAGTGGTGAAGCTTGGGCTATCTGTGAGGCACTTGATAGTAGGATCAAGATCTATCCCTGGTGCACGAGCTAGCTTATTGAAGCCCAGTCCCTATTGTGGGATGTCACACTCAGCATTAATGTAGGGGAAAGAGGTTTTGTCCTGCCCAAACTTAATGTACGAGATTTTGTTAACATCCTATGGAAGCCCATACCTGTTGGGAGGAGTAGTTGGGGGTGGGAGGCAAGGGGAGCAGGAAGAGAAGTTGTGGCGGGGACGACTGTGGATGAAATGTAAAATAAAATAAAAGATTGTTATTTGGAACACATGACAAATGGCAAAGCTTCATATTGAATTTTACACATTTAGCAACAAACATATTTTGTGAACTGTTTGACTATCAAGACAAAATGTTCATGACAGAATCAAAACTACTAGAACAATTAGCTTTATATGTTTTTTCCTAACTAATATACATTATCTGCATTTAGTCATTCCTCATTCACTTATATTGAGTGTTCTTGTTTCTTTAAGTTATAATGACTCATATGTATATATATATTAGTGGGAGATTCTGCTTATGAGGGAATTGTGATTTACTTTTATCTCAGATTGCCTGATTTTATTTAATATTATTCATTCTAAATCCATTCATTTTTCTGCATTTTCTTTAAGTCCATAACCTACAATAGAGATTTGCACCCCCATGATCATTGCTGCTTCATTGACTATAACCAAGAATGCAAATTAACAGAGTTGTCTATCAATAGATGAATGGAGATATATGCTATGTAATACTATATGTATGCATGATATGTGTGTGTGTGTATCATTTGAGTGACTCTTCCTCCTATATAAAAAAGTGATGATATTAATATGGTTTTCCAAAATCCATGAGTCAGTACAAAAATCACTAAAGCAGATGTTTTGTTGCCTATGTTCATTGAATCTTAGGTATTAGAGTTGTATTAAAGTGGCTTTAACTAAGTTGTGAAAGTCAGGTCTGGTGTCTTTGATTTTACAAGAAAATTAGTGTTTTAGAATGTGACAATAAAGAGTTCTCCTCTAGGGATCATGAACTTTCTATCCGTTGTTACTTGACTATGCTTACAGCACCAGGCATGAAACCTCTCTGATTGAGGCTTAATTTCAACTATACAATTATTGGTTATCAACAAGATGAAAATATCACTATTACAACAATGGGGGTGTCTTGCTGGACTTGTAACTACTGGGTTTCATTGGTTTTCCAGATGGATAGGACGCCCCGATTGCTTTATTTCCTTAGAAGCTATCATGAATCCTTTACATTCTTTAATACCTCGGGGATAAGGCTTCCAGATCAGTTCCAGTTGGATTCCCCCAAGTTTTGTGCCTGGAATGTGTGGTGTCTTCAGTATTGGGGTCTTACCTTAAAGTTCAAGGAGGTAACCAAATAATTGAAACAGCATATCAAAGATGTAGCTCAAGCTGGCCTTGGCCTTCACCATGATGGGACTGCAAGCATGATCCCATGAAGGTCTTTATTGAAAGATTTAATTTTCAGTGTTTTCATCTCTAAAAAGAGAATGCCAGGAGCAAGTCTTTGTTAGAATAGTAAGAGGTCTGGGTAAATAAATAGTACTCTCATAGGCAACAAGAAAGAATAAAGCCTAACATGTGATCAACACCTCATGAATGAGAGCATTTCCTATATCCATAACTTATGTAAAAGTACATGGATGACTGAGGAAAGGAAATAACAGGTTTTGATTTACTTCAGATTACTAACATAGAACTAAGCATTTTCACTGCTAAAATTACAATTAGAGTACTAGAATTCTGAAAATAAAAATAAGAATAAATAGGAAATGAAAAGACAAACTAAGTTATTGCTAGTTTTTTATTAAATAGTAAATAAAACTTGCATTTATGTATATTCAGTATCTAAGGGCACATGACTGCACAGTGTTTCGCTAAAGTTTCTGGTATACTTTAGACTATTGCCCTAGTTATCAAAGTAGTATGAGTTAAAGGAGGGAAAATGCAAAGCAAAGTGTAAAACACTAATTGAAAAATGATCTAATGCCTCCCTGGAAAGAATTGGAAGTGTTTTGCTATAGTTACACATTTCCATCTAGCTGTTTCTTTAATTATTGGATTTAATGTACTCATATTCTCTATTAAATGTTTTTATAATTTTACTCAGTTATATTTTGATTAAACTTGTGGTATTTTTATAATAAATATAAAACCTAATAATTTTATTTTTCTCAAAAATTATGATACCAGGTGATAGTTTTCACAGGATTTTTATTTCCCTAGAGATTAAGGAGTTCAGATTAAGGAATTAGCAAAATATTTAGGAATTCCCAAATAAAGATCCACACATTTCAGTATCCCATTGAGACAGAGAATATATAATATCTGAAGAAAACTACACACTAAACAAATAAAGGAGAATCACAGTTTATGGTTCAGAGTAGATGTACTTGATGGGAGAGAAAGAAATAGATGAAGGGGGGTGAATAAAGGAAAGGGAGAAGGGACAGACACACCAGACCAAAAAATAAGACACAGATTTCTATCCGAAGGGAAGAGAGTTCAACACCCAGAAAAGAAAATGAATGGAGGATATAAAAGAAAATTCACTGTATATACACTGATGATTGTCATTCATAAATTTTGTTTTACTCTGTCCTGATAGATAATGTAGTCTGATTGTGGATACTGAGGAACACCATGTCTAAAACATAACCAAAGGTTTAGTCTGTTTGTAAATACTATCAACCATGGAACCTATTGCTTATTTTTTTCATTAGCATTATATTTCCTTCCCTCCTTCCTTTCTTCATTTTTCCTTCCTTCATTCCTCCCTCCCTCTCTTCCTCTCTCCCTTCCTTTCTTTTTTTGTTTCCTTCTTTCCATTGTTTTCATTCTTTTCCCCTCTCTCTTCTTTTGTCCTTACATTCTTGCTTTTATTATTTAATAATTTCAGAAACAAACACAATGCATTTAGAACACATCCACCCTTTTTAGCCTTCAACTTCTTCCATAATCACTCACCCACATCCTCCCCAAAATTCACTCTTGTTCTTCCTCCTCCTCTCCTTCATCTTACTACTCATGCTTCCTTTCTCTCTTTTTCTTCTTCTTCCTTTTCCTCCTTGTTCTATAACCATCAAGTATAAATAATGTTGTCCCTATGTGTATGGGTATAGTGCCATCCACAGGAGGCCAGAGGCCACACCACTGAAGAAAACTGACTCTTAGCAGCCCTCCCCAAAATACTCTGGGCCTCATGGGCTCCACTGTTTTCCTAATTTTTGAAGGAACTTGAGATGCAGAGAAAGAACATGCTTAATTCACATTTACTGGACACACAGGTTCACACCAAAACTGAACCAAGTCTGCTGTCCTTTCTATACTGCATCAGAGATGAAGCATGAATAGGTTTTTCCTTCTGTCAAACTTGTAATTTGTTCTATCTCTAGTTCTTATTCAGTTCCCCTGCACATTATTTTTAGTTATAGTGCAAACTTGATGACTAATCATAACCATATATATGCCTTGCTTGTCACACTGAATGGAGAACTTTCAGGAAGCCATGGCATAGAGAAACTAAAATTAAAATCTGTGATTAGACATTTCTGCTTCTAGCACTACAGAGTTTTATAATCTTGTAAATAGAGTCAATGTCAAACTGTGCAAGGATTACACAGGAACAGCTCGCTGTGACAACAGAACATTCCAAGTATTATGCCTTTAAGTTAAAATAGATTGAAATAAAATGGAGAGGGTATGTAAGGGTGTAGTTCAGTTTGCATTCTTCAGAAGTCTTGCTCAATAAGTACTGAGTTTTGATCGATTGATACAGTGTCATATTTGACTAAAGAGTTGGGGAAGTCGCACTGTCTCTTTGTGCTGTATGGAGGCAGAATGCACTATTGATTTTATGTGTTGGATGGGTTGTCAGTGTACAGTGCATTGTTGATTTTGACTTTTATAGCCAACATGTTTCCTTTAATTGGATCATTTGTAAAAGAGAGGAGGAGAGTGGTTCTCTTCTGACAGTGACTGATGACAGTCATTTCATGTTTGTCAATATTTCATAAACCCACTCTTACCCAACAACATGGCTGCCTTTCTGTATCTGCTGATTGTAGCTCCATCTCTCTGTTTACATATACATGAAGGGTCTTTCCAAATTCCATACACAGTACAATCTGATCATTGTTATTTTGGCAAGAATCCTTTTTTTTTCTTTTACTTTGACAATCAAGTCGCTTCTGAAAACAGCATCCAAATAACTTCTTCATAATCTAGTTATTTTCAAATATCTCTTCTTTTTAGCATATGTTAGACAGTGCCAAATTATTTAGGGCATTATCAAGTCCAAGGGGAAGATTCAGTAGTTCCATAGGTGGAGTGTTTTTTTCTAGAACAAAGAATACGATACAAAAGAAAACTACTTTTCTGTCTGGTGTTGTGATTGCTTGATATCTGTAGACCAACACTTCTGTGGCACATGGGTCATGAGGACTTCCTGTTGTTTCAGCAAAATAAATTTAGGTGATTAGAATGACATTTGTCAATATAAGCCCATCAAATAAATGATTTTGTATGTTTTCCCTTTGCATTTTTCCAGAAAGAATGATAATTGACTTCGCAGCTATTCTTACTCTAATCAAGAGTTTTTCTTTGCCCCCATTTTTATCTAAGTCCCTTGGACTCAGATTTGAGAACGTGCCTGCAGTGTGTTAACAAATACTTTTGAGGAAATGAAATCTTTGGAGAAAATGACTGAACTGCAAAATGGAGGCCTGAGTTATGATCTACTAGACCTTGGACAAGTCATTCGACTTATCTGTGACTGAATTTATTCACCAATAAATTACAAAGTTTACACTAAGTAAAATTGAAGGTCCCTTCTGTCATTCTCTATAATTTCATGCTTCCACATATCAAGATTCCGTGTGACAGGAACTTAGAAGGCAATCTATGTATTTTTTTAGGAAGAGGCTTCTCAACTTAGGTAGATAATTCAAGGAAGTCAGGGCATCTGACTGCTCTTCCACTGGACAAATGGTGCAAACTGCCTCTAGATGCTTCCTAAGTAAAGATGGATGATAACCAACTTGCTCTCCCCTCCCTTTATCCTACAAATCATGTTTTGTTGACAAGCTTTCCTAGCTCTTCCAAGGATGAGTGTTTCAAAGACAATTCTTTTTAATTAGAGAAATTTGACAGTACATAGTTTGATGTAGTGTATTGGCCATTTGCAGGTACAAACATTCATTGTAGCTTCATTGACATGAAAAAAAATATTGTTGAAACTGGCAAGGTTCAGAAGAAAACTTTGCTGGGGATCAGATGCAAAAACAATAATTATGAATGACTGCTTTGCTGGCATTTCTTACTTAGCATGGTCCTAGGGACAGATTTTAATTGATTGATAATTTTTAGAAATATGTTTTACCATTGTGTGATCTCATGTTTTGAGACACTGTAACTATAGACAATCTAATTAGAGTTCAAACTGAATAGGCTATCAAATTTGAAATACATTTAATCATTTTCTTTCTAATCATTACCTTCAGTTCTCGTTATGTCAAATTTCCTATCTCCTAAAGCCATTGAGGTGGTTCTCACTTAGCGAATCTTCTATGGCAAGAGGAATACGGTATACTTCATTAGGGATATGACTGCCTTTGGCCTCTTCTCTTTCATATTAGAAGCTGATACTTTGGAAATTTCTAGTCAAGTTGAAGTATTTCTTTCTTAGCTGAGAATCTGTGGAGAGCCACTGTGTCACTGACATCTCGGTGATGACTCAGAGTGAAATATGTGGACTACTGAGAGATGAGATTATACTCTGTGGATTAGCTTCTTTCTCTGTTCTCTCAATTCAAATATTTGGTAATTTGCCTCATAGTCTCCTGCTCAGGGCTTCTTTGAAAACATAGATATGTTTGTTATGTGATGCAGGCATGTGGTTTCAAGCCTATTTATTTTTGTACATTGTTACCGTATGGGAAAACATTTTTATACTCTTTCTTGCTTTAATGATAGTAGTCTCTGTGTCCCCCTTTCTCTTAGATTATTTTACTCCTGTTAAAGCAAGAATTCGTCCAGAACAGCTAAAACAACTCCCAATAGGAATGTAACTGAAGAAGGTGATGTAGTTTGCTGTAATGCCCATTGACCTCAACTAGAAATCTTACACTACATTCTGTCTTTCCACTGTGGTGAGAAGGAAAAGGTCACAACACTTTCTTCCACAATTAATAGTTCACAAGCATGCTCTGCCTGAATCCCTCACCTATTCTATAGCTAAGCTGAAGAAGAATGGCAGAATTGGACTCTAGAAGAACATGTGTGACTTTAGAATGGATTGTATATAGGGGTGTGTTTTTAGTTTTTTTTAACTTAAGTTGGGTGTAAATTTCTATTCGACATTATTCTATATGATCTGGATTTATGTTTTATGAAGAGAATATGAAAGAATTGAAATAGAGAAAGCCAATAAATTATTATTCATGAATAGTTTGAGATTTTTCTGAAATTATTTGATAATATCAAAACAGAAAGTATTATTTGCTTAGATTCCAGAATTTTCACATTTCATCTATTCAATGTAATCAGTGGAAATCACAAGACAAGGAAAAAGCAAATCATATACTGATGTTATAATAAAAGTACGATGTGCTCCACAAGAAAAAGAAGAAGGCAAAGAATATCCTGATATTGTGGTAAATGAAGAGTTTTTCTTTCTCCCGTTTAAAGATGCATGACTCAGACATCATTATCACTATACTTGGCAGGACAAACAAACTGAAAGATTCATAACCACAGCAACTAATTATCAGAGAGCTATTTCTCATTGTGCTTGAGGTTAGATGAATTAAATAAAACAGCAAAATTGGTAATTCCATCAGAGCCTAGCACTTGATTCACTCTTACTGTGCTTCTTACACTTTTTCGAAAAACAATACAAATAACCACAAAATAAACACATAATAAGCACAGATACATAAATATGCACAACATTTTTATAAGGCAATGTTTAGGAGGAATACTGAGAAAGGTATTTATCCTATTTATTTGGGCTCAGGACAGACATGTTGACAGGAAGAAGCTACAAAATTCCAAGGAGTTGCATAAATCATGACAATCAAAAATAGAACAAAGTCTTCCCATGTAAGTTAGCGTCTACTTGTTTGTTCTTCCATGGTTATTTCCAAATCTATTGAAGACAACTTTTTTGAAACCTGGGCCAAGGAACTCAAAGCAGGCAGGGAGTTTACATTGGCTTTATTGTGTAGTGTTCTTCACTTTATTTTTTCCTTCCACTTTCCTTTGGTTTTAAAGATTTCAGTCATTTTTATTCATTTCAACAGCAGGTGTGAAATAGTAGGCTGTCATCTGCCTTTTTGTAGTGCTGCAAGCCAAAATTATAAATGGGTTGACATTAATGGTAGTCCAGAATTTAGTGCTGTGTTGGTAGACGGTATTGAAAATGTTTTCATATGACAGATGAAATGCCGGCTACTGAAACTTCAGGAGACTAGCTGGATACGTGTGACAGGTGGTGGGTTTTTTTTTATCTTTCTTGTTGGTACCCAGTTTATCTCGAATTTCTTCAACTTCATACTCTATTTTTCTTTCTCTGTTTTCTCTGATGTTGAATTTTTTCACCCCCTCTCATTGCGTCTAGTATTAGACATAGTTTAAGAACTCATAAGAAGTGAGTGTGCTCTTTGACATGAATGGACTGCAGTAAGAATGTAAGTCCCTTTGCAGTATGAAGGCCCCTGTAGCAAGGAAAGTACTAGCCATTCAGAAACCTTGTGCGATTTTTTTCGGTATGCTATTGCACACATTCACAGGTTGACAACCTGGTTAAAGTGTTCTCTGTGGGTACAGGATGACTGACAGGAAGAATTACCCATGTCCTATCTACAGCTGCTTTGCAGAAAGTGCTTGATCTGTACTTGTGGAATGCTGGTTAAACAAAGACAAGAGAATTTCCGTTCTAAAATTTTCTTGGGGAGCTTCAGAGTGTATTGCTTCCCTCATGATAGTCTCCAGGTTTTTGAGTCTTAATTAATTAATTTTACTTATCTGTTAAAAGACTTATTCTGTTAGGACAGACAAGGAACGACCATAAATGTGAAAGGGGTTATTAACCACTTAAGAGTTTCTCAAGCATTTCTGAGTTTCAAATATCTCCTTTTGGTTTTTTCTGCCTCTGCCCAGGTCAGAATTTATTTCATAGCAACTCATTTACAGCATTTTCAAACAGAAGATTCTGTCCCACATCTTTGACACGTGAAAACAGAAGAGTACAAGTTGGTAAGGCACCTGCAGAGTGGTGAGGCTCCCCTATGGGCATGAGGCTTTTGGGGAGCTGCTTACATGCCTTTTGAGAAAAGTTCTCAAAAGTTTGCTTGCATAAAAGATGAGGTGATAGTTTGGAATCTTCTACAGTGTGTTTTCAGGTAAGCCAGTCTATACTGAGAAGTTGACACACAATGCCCAGAATCCTCCCTAGATACCAAGTCACTTTTTAGCTTTGAAGAGAACCAACTTTACATTTCACACAGACACATACTTTTAAAAATTTTCTCAGTTCAAGTTTCTATTTTCCAGAAGTTGAAATGTAAGAGAACCTCAAGTACAGTCAGACCTTGTGACTTCAAAGAATGCAGTAACGTATTCAAATGTTGCAGGTCATTGTCAACCCACTTGATTTGGAGCATAAACAGCCCAGAGCTGTCCATCCTAGAAGGAAGTGTCCAGAGCTCTCCCTGCAACCTCTTTCTCAATTACTTAAAGTAGGCTATGTTCCTGAGCTATCTATAGTACAAATAGAAATTGTACTATATCCCAATAAGAAATTGTCAAACCCAATGACATACACATAGTAAAAAACACTAAAAGAACTCAACACTGTGTGTGTATGTGAGTGTATGTGTGTGTGTGTAACAATAATCAGAGGAAAAGAGATAATGAATTTAAGGGGAAATAAGGATGTATCATCATGGGAAGAGTTGGAGGGAAAAAGGGAAGGTAGAAAATTATATAATTGTGTTTTAATTAAAACAATTGCTATTTTCTGTACTGTTAAAGTCTTACATTTAGATAGTCAAAATATAGTTTCAGATAATTTAAGATGTTATTTGATTTGTGTCCTTATGTATGGGAAATATTGTTGCTTTTACTTCCTAAAATGTCTACTTTAAGATTAACTCTTAATTATTTTTTCTAAAGTATCTGAAAGCTTACCTTTCCATAAGGTACTAGAAAGAAAATACATTTAAATGAAAAATTTCTCAATTTATTTCCTTTTAGGTTTCTAGGTTTCATTTAAGATATTGGACAGTTGTCTAAGTAATCTCAGATTTAATAGTCAATATTGGTCAGCTGCATGGTATATAATGAAGTTTTTAATCTTTAAAAAATAAGTCAATGTAGGGCTTATAAAATGAAGAAAGCACTTAGGAGAAGGGGTTGTAAATGAGGTGAGGTGGGTAGATAATGTAGATAAATGCCTGAAGTCACATTGCTTGGCAAACTAAGAAAAGGTCTCTGTGTAGCATTCTGACTGTTGTGAGCACACTTCATTCACTCCACTAAGATAAACTACACAAAGAACTCACAGAGATGGCATTTTTTGTGGACTAAGTGGGAATGCCATGGTCTAAGCATAAGAGAGCTTTTCAGCACAAGAAACCGCTTCAATACATGACAACATGAAGCTGGAAGGCAAACTATAGGGGTGGGGAATTTAAGAAGCTCAGTTAGAGTGATGTAGGGTATACAGGGTTAATCTTTAGAGCACCGGTCCTAAAAATTGGTTCCAGGTCAGGATGTGAAGGCAGTGAGTTATTGAGGGAATTGTATTTTATTTTGCAGGTGAGGATATGCCTGAAAGAGTAAAGGAGCAGTCATGCTTCATGTTCAGAAGCATGTCTGATGGAGAGATTCTTCAATTGAAGCAATGAAAAGAGAGTTGAATTGAAATTTACAAGAGAAAAAGCAGGACATGGAAGGTTTTTGATTATTATGAATCTTGGATTTATTTACTTATAATAGGATGGTTCTATTAATTTATAACACTCTTTGACTTGAGCTTTTTTCCTGCCACTTTATTTAATATGTACATTCTACATATTTTAATTAGAAAATGATATATCCAAATTTAACATTTCAGAAGACTTGTATAAGGCTAAGCAATATCTTGGGGTTGACAATGTCAGAAACATTGAATATATATTAGAATTTTCCAAGGCAAAAATTTCCTGTCATAAAAAACAAAAACATTATACAATAAAGGTGAAATAATTAGAAAAGTTGTCTGAGAATGATCACCTTTAAATGAGATAACATTGACAGTTATATTGCTTATGAGAATTATATAATATTTTCTTCAATTATCATATGGTAAGACATACAAAATGGGAAGAAAGTTCCTAACATTGTGAGGAAAAATGTCTGCACTTATGTAACATTTGTCATCAGATTATATGGCATGGTGCTTGGAAAGATGGTTCAGAGTTAAGACTATTTGCATTCTTTCAGATGACCTAGGTTTAGTCTATAGTACTAAGGTCAGTCAGGCCTATAACTCCAGCTCTAACAGATCTGATTTTCTGTGTGAGCTTATGTATGTGTATGCGTGTGTTTATATACAGGGAGATACATAAATAAAATTAAATGAAACAAAATAGAACAATATAAAAGTATATAGTGGAGAATGAGTGGCTTTTGACTCACAGTTTACTCTGAGGCTTCATCCACTTGTCACTCTAATAACTCATAGTCAGTTTAGATGATTTTAGAAGGAAAGATTTATAGCTGAGGAAGAGAAGAAAGAGAAGAGATCAGAGGCAGTAAAGTCAAACAGTTGAGAAAAGCTCATCCTTCTTTCTCCCAAATTAATACACAATTATTTCCTAATCAGTTATATTGATATTGTTACTCATTTGCATGCTTTGGGGGGTAGCATTTGCATGGAATTACCATACAATACAGCACTGTAAACTTGAAGTTAATGGTATTCAGAATATTGTAGAAAAACAATAGAAAGAAAGACTAATTGATTTGCATTAGAATTCAAGTTTCACAGAAACAAGACACTTGTACTGAATTTTAAAGTATGAGTTCTCTTTACTATATGGACAAAGGCAAGGAAGGAGGTCTTTCTTGAAAGTGTAGTGTGACATATTCTAATAAAGATGCATGACAAGTATTGAAAACTGGAGCAAACGATTATATAAAATAAAAAGGAAAACATGTAGACCAGTGCTCTGACAATTCATGACTACAAACCAATGATTTGAGCTGATTCTTTGGATACCATAGGGTAGCACTGAAGATTTAAACAGTAGTGGGTTAGGGACACAAATGCTACATAAAGCAATAACTGTTACAGAAGAACATATAATCTGTGATAAGGTGAGTGTCACACCTTCATCTGGTAGAGACTTCTCTCATCCTACTCCTTATGCTTTAAGATAACAAAAAGAAGATCAATCCTTGACAATAACAAAATGAGATGATAGTCATGAATTATGCAAACTTTAAATTTGAGGAGACAAGTAATTACAGAATATCTCTCTGAGATTTAAATAAAAAAATTCTATGTACAAAATTTAACTCATTTTTATTGTATATGCTCAGTGACAGACATTGTGTCACATCAGCAACTATGTAGTTAGACATAACTCATGCTATCCTATAGTTATAATTCATTTGAGCAGCTAAATGAATAAATAAAAAATCTTCAATACAAATAATAAAAGTTGTTTTCAGAATGAATAGTGGATGTCCTAAGTAAGACAACACATCTTTGATTTTTGCTGTTGCTTTCTGGAGAAGGTAACTGGAAGGGGTACCTGCTGAAAGAAACGTTGCCTTCAAAGGTAATGGTAATAATAAGTCAAATAGCACACATATAATGCATGCTACTTGTAAAAACTCAAAAAAAATCATAGTCTGTGGGGTTGGACAACTAGAATTTTGATTCCCTTGAATTTCTTGAGACAACAAATACTCTGAAATGTTGGATCTCTCTATCTGCTCCTATTGGAGATTTTTCAGGGTGTACTCCTTGATCAAACCTGATTTTTCTCAACCCAGAATGAATCCACAGCTTCTCGTTTCTTGTGGAAACAAAAGCAAAACCTCTACTCCAAAGTAACATGTCTTTTGAATAAATTTTGAAGTCAAGGCATATTCAAAATATATATGTTTGGTTAATCCAGAAGCATTTATAATCAAGTGTCTTTTAGCAGCTGTTGCTCCTTCCTTAGAAGTCAAACAATTCAAAGACAACACAATAATATACAGTATCCAGATTATCTGTATATTTTCCATCTTTATGTGGCTTATTTTTCTTACTCTATTACTTTTTCTATGAATTTAATATTTATTTTATTATCTTTACTCCTTTAATCTGTTACTGTCTGTACTCTTTTATATTACATTTATTATCTTTTTACTCTTTTTCTTCTCTTTCTCAAAAAGAAAGAAAGAAAGAAAGAAAGAAAGAAAGAAGAGAAAGAAAAGTTGGGTGTGGTAGCAGAGGTGGGAAGCAGAGGCAGGCAGATCTCTGAGAGTTCAAGAGCAGCCTAGTCTACAAAGAGAATTCCAGGACAGAGAAAGATACACAAAAAAAACCCTGTCTCAAAAAATCCAAAAAATTAAAAATAAAATAAAATAATGGAGTTTAAAATAAAGCCACATAAAGATGGAAAATACACAGAGAATCTGGATACTGTATGCTATTGTATTGTCTTTGAATTGTTTGACTGCCAAAAAAGGAGCATCAGCTGCTAAGACATTGGACTATAAATGCTGCTGTATTAATCCAACATCTATATTTTGATAATGCCTTGACTTCAAAATTGAAGTCAAAAGATATATTTCTTTGGAGAAGAGGTTTTGCTTTTGTTTCAACAGGAAATGAGTGGCTGTGGACTCAATCTAGGATAAGAAAAATCAGGTTTGATCAAAGAATATCCCCTGAAAAATCTCCTATAGGAGCAGAATGCCCAGATGATCCAACATTTCAGAGGACCTCTGTTGGAGTTTCCTCTGAGTTCTACATCCAGAACAGTTTCAAAACTGCTGGCTAGGATGATCAAGCATCAGAGAATATTCCAGTCAGGACTTAACCATAATCGTAATTTTCTTCAGGTCCCCATAAGATTATCAATGCTCCCAGCAAGTACAAAGTAGTCTAGAAAACTATGCCTGCATTCTCCAAAAAAATGGATTCCGGATGTATGTTTATGTTTAGAATGTTTGTTACAAGTTTTTATGGCTAATGGTCAGGAAAAAAAGCTAAACAAAGGAGATTAGATTTATAGTTCTTGTTTTGAAACAAAAAAGGGGGAAGTTCTATGGGACAATGGTCTTGTACCCTGTAAAGATTTGTCAGTTGTACTGGTTTAATAAAATGCCAATTGGCCAGTAGCCAGGCAGGAAGTATAGGTGGCGTGACCAGAACAGAGGAATTCTGGGAAGAGGAAAGGCTAAGTCCTCAGTCATCACCAAGACCAAGAGGAAGCAAGATGAGAATGCCTCACTGATTAAGGGTACCAAGTCACATGTTTAACACAGAAAAGAATTATATGTTAATGTAAAATGTAAGAGTTAATAAGAATTCTGAGCTAATAGGCCAACCAGTTTATAATTAATGTAGACCTCTGTATGTTTCTTTGGGACTGAATGGCTGCAGGACTGGGCAGGTCAGAAACCTTCACCAACAAAGAAGTCACAAATTAAGGTGCTAGCTGGTGTTTTTTTATGAGTCCCTTTTCTTGTGATGTGTCCATGAACACTTAATTGCATGTGTATTTACAAGGCCTATTGGAAAATTCCTGACATTTTTCTGCCCTTTTGAGGACCCTATTCATTTAGATTAGCACCTTGTCCTTGTGATCTCATTTAATCTTAACTATCCATTTAAATGAACAATATCAAAATATTGGCACTTTATAAGTTACAGCTTTAACAAATGAACTTGGATGGGGGATAATTAAGTTCATAACAGATGAATTAGAGTTTTTGTTATGTTTTGCATTTTATTTCATTAAAGCTTATCTAAGTAACTGGATGGATATGTTAACAAATTAACCCAGATATAGATTTTACGATATAACAAAAATTTCATGTGTAATATCTCCTAGATTGTTTTTCTAAATTATTAGTCTTTTTAGAAACTGATATCTAATATATTCTCAATATTAGAGTAAACTGAGGTGAGAGAATGATTTGGGCAAGGGATGGCTTTTGAGCCATAGCTTCAGTGCTCTATAAAAGCACTGGTCCTATCCAGGTAGAAGGTAGGAATCACAGAACAGAGTTCCCTGACTCCCCTGCGAGCAATAAGAGTGTGCACACTGATAGTAGTGAGACATACTTAAGATTTAATGTTTCCAAATTAAAGAAATGAAGTAAAGGATGCTAATGGGTTCAGCATGTGACACATGCACAGGTCTAGTGGCTGTTTTCTTTCTTTAACACATGGCAGAACTACATGGCCTCCCAGGGACAGAGAAATAAGCATCACAAGGGACTCAGACCACAGAGATTTACGAGGTAGTATCATCACTGCTTGGGGGAGGGCAGGGCAGTGCTTTAGCTTAAGATGTTTAAAACCTGGCTGCAAGAGAAGCAAGGAAGTACACCTCAGGGAACAATTCGCTGCCAGGTTCTAGGGGAGGGAAGAATGAGTTAAAGGCACTTTCACTGTCTCAACTTTTGTGATTTTTCCCCCAGTAAGCAGATATCCTCTGTAATTCCCTTTGTAAATAGACCCATAAGATAGCAATATGCCTTCCTGTGACTCGACTTGTATAAATCATTATTGTTGCTTTTGACTCACAGAGTTAGAAATTCATCATTGAGGAATGAAGTAAACTAGGTAGACTAAGCTAAACATTATTTTTTTGCCTAAAGTCCTGGATAAATCAGGTCCAGCTCAGGGTTTCAGAGATTATGTACGGTACTAGGAATTGTGAAGTTCACACAGTTCAAAAGCTGGTAAGAGCTTCCAGGGTATCTGTGAGAACTCCTGACATTGCAGGAACACACCTGTGGACTGAAAGGGTGAGGTGCATGAGGGGCTCTGGACACTATTAGGTTTCCAGGAGTCGAACAGCAGCCTTTTTTTCCAACACTGTATCTTGAATGAATCTTCTCACTTTCTGCAAGAATATCCTCTGGTTCCCTGATTATATATCAGCATGCCAAACCTTACTAGATATCTGGCTGCAGGTTCTTAGTGCTTCTCAACTGGGGGCATTCTAAAATTCAACACACATTCTCATTCAGTCAGAAAACAAAACAAGATAAAACACACAACTGCAAATCACTGAGATCTTCCTAGACAAGGAGACAAAGACCATTCATTATTTTGAATTCCAATAAAATGAATGCAGATGACTCTTATTTGAACTGCTTTGTATTTTGTTCTTTCTTTCTTTCTTTCTTTCTTTCTCTCTCTCTCTCTCTCTCTCTCTCTCTCTCTCTCTTTCTTTCTTTTTTTCCTTCTTTTTTTCTTTTTGATGTTTCTGTATGTTCTTTTTCTGGTGCATTAAATCATTCTATTTATTTGATTTCTATTTTATTTTTTATTTAAATTTGTTATTCCTTTTGCATACAAACCACAGTTCCCCTGCCCTTCCCTCCTCCCGCTTCCTGCTCCCTCCTACCCACCCCTGTGGTTTTTTAAATTGTTTTTATTGAGCTATATATTTTTCTTCACTCCCCTCCCTTCCTCCTTTTCCCTCATTACCCTCTCCCATGATCTCCATGCTCCCAATCTACTTCCCATGTAGATTGGATTTATTTATGAATCTCTTACGGTCTTCTTTGTTGTCTATTATGTCTAATATGTCTTTTTGTTGGGATTATGAATTGCAGGCTGGTTTTCCTTTGCTTTATGTCTAAAAGCCACTTATGAGTGACTCCATATTATATTTGTCTTTCTGAGTCTGGGTTACCTCACTCAATAAGATATTTTCTAGATCCACCCATTTGCCTGCAAATTTCAAGATGTCATTATTTTTTTCTACTTTGTAGTACTCCACTGTGTAAATGTATCACATCGTCTTTATCTATTCTTCAGGTGAGGGGCATGTAGGTTGTTTCTAGGTTCTGTCTATGAAAGAATAAGGCTGCCATGAACAAAGTTGAGCACATGTCCTTGTGGTACTATTGAGCATCCTTTCAGTATATACCCAAAAGTGGTATTACTGGGTCTTGAGGTAGGTTGTTTCCTAATTTCCTGAGAAATCACCATACTGATTTCCAAAGTGATTGCACCAGTTTGCACTCCCACAAAAAATGGAGGAGTGTTCTCTTTACCCCATATCCTCTCCAGCATAAGTTTTCACCAGTGTTTTTGAACTTGGTCATTCTTACAAGTGTAAGATGGAATCTCAGAGTTGTTTTGATTTGCATTTCTCTGATGGCTAAGGATGTTGAACATTTCCTTAAGTGTCATTCGGCAATTTTAGATTCATCTGTTTAGAGTCCTCTGGGGTCTGTACCCCATTTTTTTGTTGGATTACTGGTCTTCCACTTTTTTGTTTAGAGTTAATCCAAGATATTTTATGTTATTTATGGCTATTGTGAAGGGTGCTGTTTCTCTGATTTCTTTCTCAGCCCATTTACAATCTGTATAAAGGGAGGGCTACTGATTTTTTTGAGTTTACCTTGTATCCTGCTACATAGTGAGAGTCTGAATTCTTCTTTCCTATTTATATCCCCTTGGTCTCTTTTTGTTGTCTTCTTGCTCTAGTTAAAACCTCAAGTACTATATTGAATCAATATTGAGAGAATGGACAACCTTATTTTGTTCCTGATTTCAATGGGATTGCTCTAAGTTTCGCTCCATTTAGTTTGATGGTGACTGTTGGCTTTCTGTATATTGCCTTTATTATGTTTAAGTTGTTCTTTATATCCCTACTCTTTCCAAGACCTTTATCATGAAGGGATGTTGTATTTTATCAATGGCTTTTCAGCATCTAATGAGATGATCATGTGGGGGATTTTTTGTTTTGTTTTTGAGTTTGTTTATATGGTGAATTTCATTGACAGATTTTCATATGTTGAACCATCCTTGCATTTCCAGGGTGAAGCCTACTTGGTCATTGTGGATGAGGTTTTCTTCTTTTTTTTTTTTTTTTTTTTATTTGTTCTTGGGTTTGGTTTGCCAGCATTTTATTGAGTATTTTTGTATCAATGTTCAAAAGTGAGATTGGTATGTAATTCTCTTCTTGGTAATGTCTTTGTGTGGTTTGGGTATCAGGGTAATTGTAACCTCATAAAAAGAGTTTGGCAATGTTCCTTCATACTATTGTGTGGAACAATTTGTGGAGTATTGGTATTAGTTCGTCTCTGAATATCTTGTAGAATTCTGTGTTGAAACCATCTGGTCCTGTGCTTGGAGACTTTTGATGTTTGTTTCATTTTTTAGCAGTTATAGGTCTATTTAATTTTTGTATTTGGTCTTGATTTAAATTTTGTAAGTGATATTTGTCCAGGGAATTGTTCATTTCCTTTAAGTTTTCCAATTTTGTGAAGTACAGGTTTGCGAGGTATGACCTGACTATTCTCTGGATTTCCTCCATATCTGTTGTTATGCCCCCCCTTTTTGTTTCTATATTTGTTAATTTGGTTATTCTTTTTCCTCTACTTTTTTGTTAGTTTGGGTAAAGGTTTGTCTACTTTGTTGATTTTTCTCGCAGAACAAATTCTTGATCTCACTGGTTCTTTGTATTGTTTTCTTTGTGTCGATTTTGTTGATTTTAGCTTTCAATTTGATTATTTCTTGCTACCTCCTGTGTGAGTTTGCTTATTTTTTGTTCTAGAGTTTTCAGGTGTTCTGTCAACTCACTAGAGTAGTATTTTTCCTTTTTCTTTATGTAGGCATCTAGTACTATGAACATTCCTCTTAAACTGCTTTCATTGTGTTCCATAAATCTGAGTATGCTGTGTGGTCATTTTCATTGAATTTTAGGAAATATTTTATTTTTTTCCTTTATTACTTCCTTGGCCCATTAGTGATTCAGGTAAGCATTGTTTAATTTCCATGTGTCTGTGAGCTTTCTGAAATTGCTATTGCTGTTGAATTCTAATTTTATGCCATGGTGATCCAATAAGATACATGAGATTATTCCAATTTTTTGTGTCTATTGAGGTTTACTTTGTTAGCTAGTTTGTGGTCAATTTTTGAGATGGTTCCATGAGGTGCTGAGAAGAAGGCATATTCTTTTGTGTTTGGATGAAAAGTTCTATAGATGTCTGTTAAATCCATTTGTGTCATGACATCTGTTAATTTTCTTATTTCTCTGTTAAGTTTCTGTCTGACAGCCCTGTCCAGTGTTGAGAGTAGGGTGCTGAAGTCTCCCACTATGAGTGTGTGGGGTTTAATGTATGATTTAAGCTTTAGTAGTATTTCTTTACATATGAGGGCCCTTGTATTTAAGGCATAGATGTTCAGTATTGAAATTTCCTCTTGATGGATTTTTCCTGTGACTAATATGAAATGCCCATCTTTGTCTCTTTTGATTGATTTTTAGTTTGAAGTCTGTTTTGTTATATATTAGGTAACTACACAAGCTTGTTTCTTAGGTCCATTTGAATGCAATATTTTTTTCCCGAACCCTTAACTCTGAGGTGATGTCTGTCTTTGAGGTTGAGGTGTGTTTCTTGTATGCAGCAGAATAAAGGATCTTTTTTTTTTTATATCCAATCTGTTTGCCTGTGTCTTTTTATGGGTGAGTTGAGTCTATTTATATTAAGGGATATTAATGACCAGTGATTGGTAGTTCCTGTTACTTTAGTTTACTTTGTTAGTGATGTTATTGTGTGTGTTTTTCCTTTCTTTGGGATTTGCTGCTGTGAGATAATCTATTATTTATGTTTTTGTGGATATAACTAACTTCTTTGGGTTGGAGTTTTCCTTCTAGTACTTTGTATAGGGCTGGGTTTGTGGCTAGGATTTGGTAAATCTGGTTCTGTCATGGACTATCTTGTTTTGTCTGTCTGTGGTGATTGAAAGTTGTGCTGGGTATAGCAGTCTGGGCTGTGGTGATTGAAAGTTGTGCTGGGTATAGCAGTCTGGGCTGTGGTGATTGGAAGTTGTTCTGGGTATAGCAGTCTGGGCTGCGGTGATTGGAAGTTGTGCTGGGTATAGCATTCTGGGCTGGCATCTGTGTCTCTTAGTGTCTGTAAAAAGCTTGACCAGGACCTTCTGGCTTTGATTGTTTCCATTGAGAAGTCAGGTGTAATTCTGATAGGTCTGCCTTTCTATGTTACTTGGCCTTTTTTCTTTATAGCTCTTAATATTCTTTATTTTGTATGTTTAGTGTTTTGATTATTATGTGGTGAGAGGACTTTTCTTTTTCTTTTTTTCTTTTTCTTTTTTTTGGTCCAACCTATTTGGTGTCCTGTAAGCTCCTTGAATCTTCATATGCCTATGTTTCTTTAGGTTGGGAAAGTTTTCTTCTATGATTTTGTTAAATATATTTTCTGTGCTTTTGAGTTAGGCTTCTTCTTCTTCTATTCCTATTATTTTTAGGTTTGGTCTTTTCATGGTGTCTCATATTTCCTGGATGTTTTGTGGTAAATTTTGTTAGATTTAACATTTTCTTTGACTAATAAGTCTATTTCCTCTATCTTATTTACACATGAGATTTTCTCTTCCATCTCCTGTATTGTGCTGTTTATGCTTGCACTTCTGGGTCTTAATCATCTTCCCTTATTTTCCATTTCCAGAATTTCCTTAGCTTGTCTTTTTTTTATTGTCTCTATTTTGGTTTTCAAGTCTTGAATCATTTCTTTCACTTGTTTGATTGCTTTTTCTTCTTGTTTTTTTTTTTTAAGGGAGTTTTGGTTTCTTCCAATTTTTTACTTGTCTTTTCCTCCATTTCTTTTCATTTCCTCTTTAAGGTCCTCAAACATTCTCCTAAAGTTAATTTTTAGGTCATTTTCTTCTCCTTCTTCTGTATTAGGTTGTTCAAGTCTTGCTGTTTTAGATTCACTGGTTTTTGTTGGTGTTGTGTTGCTCTTTGTGGTATTGTGTTCTTACCTTGTCTACTGATCTTTTCCTCTGATTGGTGTAGTTGGGGTTGTGTCTCTGATGATCACTCTTCCAGATATTAGTAGATCCAAGGCACAGATGGTTGCTCCTCATGGTGGAGTTGGGGCCATAGTTCCAGTCAACCCCGTGGTTGCTCAGTGCTCCCAAAGGGTACTCTGCAATCCCAGAGGTTATTCAGGCCTGTTCCCATGGAGGTCGCTTACTTGGGCCTGCTCCTGCAGAGGTAGCTGGTCTGGACCTTCTCCCACAGAGGTAGCTTGCTTGGGCCTGCTTCTGCTCCATGCAGAGGTCACTGGCTCAGGCCTGCACTCCTGCACTGTTCTTACAATGTGCATCTACAATGTTTGCTTCTGGTACTTTTCTACTGATTACAATATGGTAAGGACAAAAGAGAATGTATTGTAGATTTTACTATCAAACATCCAGGAAACAAATATCTTTCCATCTAATCTAAATATTCTAGATATGAAAGGCTTATTTTTTGGTTTATTTCATGTAGGTGGCATAAAACTGATACAAAGCTAGATAAGAAAGATATATATGTGCACTCAAGCTTGTTTACTTGCATAAACATATGATAGAATTACCAAAGTTCTAATGCAGAGGTAAAAACATCAACCAAGAAAACTTTGTATCACATCAAGAGATGGATATAGCATGAGCTATTGAATTTACACCAGGATGAATATTATTAGAAAAACAGGGGCATGAAGAAGAAATATGCTATTTATCAGGTGATATTAATACTACATTTTATATTTTCAGTGGTTTTCCTTGTTGAAGGCATAAGTCATAAAACAATCCCACACTGGTACGGAATTGTGATTAATAAAATGGTTATTTATTTAAAGGGAAAAAACTTACAGATCACCATCCCAGACAACAGCCCTCTGCACGATCAGGAACAAAGTCTAACAGCTGGAAGCCAGAAGCAAGAGAGCGAGCACACGGCTACCACTGCTTTTATAAAACTAAAGAGACCACACCCCAGTGGTCTGGTATCTTAAAGGCTATTGGCTGAAGGAGCGGAAGTAGCTCCCGCAGCACCTCCCCCTTTTGTTTAAGTAAGAGAGTTCCAAACCCAATACAAAACAATATACATTAGGAACAGATATCAAGTATAAGATTAGAATTACAATCAGCATAAACAATATTAAGCAAGGAACATATGCTAAATGTTTTAATAAACATTCTAGCCTAAGGAGTCTAAGTCTTGTATTGGAGATGGCTTGGTTAGATCATAAGAGGACGGTAACTAAGATTATCTAATCTTCAACCCTATAGAAGGCCTGAGAAGGGAGATAATAGTACTTGAGCAGGCAGGAAGTAAAATCAAGTAGCTTCCAAAGTGAGTGATATATGACAGAGACAATTAGCTACCTGAGCAACCACTAAAAGTCTCATTTTGCAACATTGAAGCAACCAACTTTGGCTATGGCCTAGAATAACTGACAAACCATTTTCAAAGGCAAGAAATTTTTCAAAACCATCTTACCATGTCTTGGCAGGATTTGACAGTCCTGTCTATCCATTTCTGGATACTATATCTTGTCAGTGGTTGAGGCATGGGCATTTCTTTGCCAAAAGGCCAGTTTTTGCCAAAAAGAAATCAGGCTCCAAGTGGAGTGTCTTTGGTGCTCAACATTCTCTCCAGAATAGATTGGTGCTGCCAGGAGCAATTATGTCTCATGTCAACAAACCCTAAATTATTTAAATGCCATGTTTCACAGATCCTTGAAGTGGTTGAAGATTATCTATACAGAATATAATCTTTATGTATCTAAAGAAACTGATTAGTCTAACTATAAGTATGACAAACATAGATGACTATTGATCTATAATTCTTAATACCTATCTAACATAAAGACTAAGACAATAAACAACTGTGTAATAAATGAGGACAATGACCTCCAAATGTAAACAATGTACAAGTATCTTGATCAGAGGCAGAAATGTATACTGCAATATGGTAAATATATATATGTATCAATACATAAAAAATTTTGTAAGCAGAGGTAGAAGCATGCATGCATGCATGCATACAATATTCAATATAATTTAACTTTGTATTAATATACGAGGATCTATACCAATGTAATTGTGTTTAAACTCACAAATACCAATCTATCATCCCATCATCCAATTTTCCCTTTTTTTATTTTCAAAAAGGTCCCTGAGCTTATAAAATTCCTCCCCCAATCCTCAACCATATACCAATTATAATAACCCCTAAAATGATGTCCCTAAGCCTGAGGACAAACTATGCTGCGAGAGGGGATGTCATCTTCTAGAATTGCTTCCAGCTGTCATGGGGCCGACGTTCCTTCTAGGGGATCCTGTGGAAGTAAAATGATGGTTACATTTCAAGATTAATGTCTGGTAAGATTGCAAATAGTCTCTGAGTATTTTGTGGAAGTCTGGCCAAAACATTGTAAAAGATGTGTACCATTTCAGTGAACCAAGTTGGAACCATCTTGTGCAGCTAGTACCCAAAACAGGTCTTGTAGTAGCGCTATCAGTGTCATGACATCATATCAACCAGGTGGAGTTGTTGTTATGGGGCCCCATCTTCTTCCTGGAAACTTCAAAGATTACTGCAGGAAAATTCATTGTTCATTGAGGAAAACTTAAGCATTACTTATATAGACATATACAGACATATATATTCAATGAAAGGTATGATAAAGATAAGAATAGATATGAAAAAAAGCAAAGATACTTTCTAAATACTTTTTTCTTTCTGTCCCACATCAAATGGCTCTTGACATGAGATAGAAACTCTGGGTTTTTTCTTTCAACAACACGCTTGGATTTAAAGAAGGACAGAGCTGTTGTCCAACTCTAAAACCAGCTCTATATATTCATAAACATATACATACATACATATACATATATATAAATGTATACATTGTATCATTTGTACTTACCAACGATATTTGATTTTCTTGATGATCCTTATTGGATAGTTATTTTTCTACCTGTCATCATTCAAACATCAGGGGTTTCTTAAATTTTTGAAGATGTGTATTTTCCTGCAAAGACAAGAACAGGACCCTGCCCCCATCCTAAATGCTTTTCTTACCACCTGAATAGTTATCACCAGTATGGATGAGCTGTCGTTTCTCCTTTTCAAAGTGAATCTTTATTAATTTTGATGGTATCCATAATTTTTCATCTCCCGTGGAAACAAAAGCAAAACCCCTTCTCCAATGTAGTACATCTCCTGGTTTCCATTGTGAGGTCAGCACATCCTTGAAATATACTGGTTGATTCAATTCAGAAGTTTTTTCCATTATCCAATGCCTCTTTGCTGCTGTTGTTCCTTTCTCATTAGCGTTAAGAAAATTCAAGGATAACAAAACATATGTAATCTATTTCTGGGGGTATTTTCCATCCCTTTCTGTTTGTTCAGCATATCCTTTATTGTACTTGACCTTTCTATAACTGCCTGACCTGTAGGATTATTTGGTATACCTGTAATGTGCTTTATATTATATAAGCAAAAAAGCATTTCATTTTCTGAGATACATATGCTGGACCATTGTCTGTCTTTATTTGTGCAGGTATACTCATGATGGCCATAACTTCCAATAAGTGTGTGATTACCGAATCAACCTTTATGAGCTCAGGGCAGTTACCCATTGAAAACCTGAATACGTGTCCATGGTGTGGTGTACATATTTTAATTTACCAAATTCCGTAAAGTGGAACACATCCATCTGCCAGATTTCATTCCTTTGAGTACCCTTTGGGTTACTTCCTGCAGGCAACGGTATTGAAAGAGCAAGTAGGGCATCTCTTTATAATCTCCTTAGCTTGTTGCCATGTAATAGAAAACTCTTTCTTTAAACCTTTGCTATTGACGTGATGTTTTTTATGAAATTCTGAGGCTTGCAACAAGCTTCCAATTAATAATTGATCAATTTCAGCATTACCTTTTGCTAGAGGACCAGGCAGACCCGTATGGGATTGGATGTGTGTTATATACATAGGACAAAGCCTATTCCTGATTATGTCTTTCACCTGGATAAACAATGAAGTCAATTCTGTGTCATTTGGTATAAATTCAGCGGTTTCAATATGCAAGATAATTCTTTCTGCATAATATGAATCCATAACTATATTAAGAGGTCCTTTAAAATCCCTTAGCACCATAAAAATGGCATATAATTCTGCCTTCTGGACAGAATTATAAGGGCTTTGTTCCATCTTACTCAATTCTTCTGATTTGTAACCTGCTTTCCATGATTTATTTGCTTCAGTATAAAATGTACGGGCTCTAGTTATTGGTGCATCACATATAATTTGAGGAAGAATCCAAGAAGTTCTTTTTATAAGGTTAAGTCTATCACTTTTGGGATAGTTGCTATTAATTTCTCCCCAAAATTTAGCACAAGCTCTTTGCCATGGTTCATTGTCTTCCCATAACTTTTTTATTTCATCAGTAGTAAAAGGCACTATAATTTCTGCTGGGTCTATACCTGCCAATTGACGAAGTTTACCTTTTATAATTAATTCAGAGACTTTTTCCACATAAGTTTTTAATTTTTTACTTGGTTTGTGTGGTATAACTATCCATTCTAAAATAATATCTTCCCTCTGCATTAAAATCCCTGTAGGAGAAATTCTAGAAGGCAATATGACTAGGATACATCTAAGATTTGGGTTTACCCTATCCACATGTGCCTCCTGTAATTTTCCCTCAACCATTGTCAGTTCCATTTCTGCTTCAGATGTTAATTCTCTGGGACTATTCAAATCTTTATCACCCTCTAAGTTTTTTTTTTTTAATGAACTATTAGATTAGGTGTTATCCCAACAGCTGGTCGTAGACTGGCAATGTCTTCTAATAATCTTTGAAAGTTGTTAAGAGTCCATAACCGATCTCTCCTAATTTTTGCCTTTTGTGTTCTAATTTTCTGTAAACCTATTCTGTAACCTAGGTAATTAACAGAATCTCCTCTTTGAATCTTTTCAGGAGCAATTTGTAATCCCCACTTAGGTAAAACTTCCTTTACTTCTTCAAACATCCTTTCTAAAGTATCTTTATTTGAATCAGACAACAAAATGTCATCCATGTAATGGTAAATTATAGACTTAGGAAATTACTTACGAATTATTTCCAATGGCTGACTTACAAAATATTGGCACAATGTGATACTATTGAGCATCCCCTGTGGGAGGATAGTCTATTGATATCTCTTAGTAGGCTGAGAATTATTATAAGTAGGCACTGTGAAGGCAAATTTTTCTCTATCCTTTTCTTGTAAAGGTATAGTGAAAAAACAATCTTTCAAATCAATAACTATAAGAGGCCATCCTTTTGGTAATAGAGAAGGCAAAGGAATTCCAGATTGTAGAGGACCCATAGTTTGAATTACCTTGTTGACAGCTCTTAGATCTGTTACCATTCTCCATTTACCAGATTTCCTTTTTACAACAAACACAGGAGAATTCCAAGGGCTGATTGATTCTTCAATATGGTGAGCATCTAGTTGCTCTCGTACCAGTTGTTCCAAAGCCTGTAATTTATCTTCAGCTAGAGGCCACTGCTTGATCCATATTGGCTTCTCAGTTAACCATTTTAAAGGTAAGGCTGTTGGTACCTCTAAATGTTTGCTGGTTGCTGTATGTTCTTGTACAGCCTGAATGGCTGGTGACCTTTTACCATAATACCTCATTATATCCTTCCCAGAATTATGAGTTCCTGGGACTACAGGAATGTTAATCTGGGTATTCCATTTCTGTAGCAGGTCACGGCCCCATAAATTTATTGCTATATTAGCTATATATGGCCTTAGTCTTCCTATTTGCCCTTCAGGTCTTATGCATTCAACCTATCTCGTGCTTTGTTTTACATGAGACAGGGTTCCAATTCCCAGAAACTGAACATCTACCTCTTGAAGAGGCCAATTCAGATGCCAATTGGAGTAATGATGCTTACATCCACACCCGTGTCTAATAAGCCTTCAATAAAGATGTCATTTATACGGACTCTTAGCTTTGGTCTTTAATCATTAATAGAAGTCTGCCAAAATATACGTTTACTCTGTCCTACTGGATTTTTTGACTCATCCTCCACATTTAACCCATCATTTAGACCTGTATTGCTTTTTACAGCAGGCATTGGATTTTTTAATTTTCTTGGTGAGACACGTTTTCCACTGTAACTGGGAATGACTGGGCCACTTTTGGCTTGGGGGCCTGTGAGAGGCCCCTCAAGGGGTTTCCTGATGGTATTGGGTTGCCTTGTCTGTCTGTTGTTGACTTGCATTCATTGGTCCAGTGTCGGCCTTTACCACACCTCCTACATATACCTGAAGGCTGACGTCTCCTACTTTTGTTATTCTTAGAGGAGATATTATTCCTAGAAATTCCTCACTGGCAAACCCTTTTCAGATGTCCTAATTTACCACAATTAAAACATTTGACAGTTTGAGGTCTCCTCATTGGTTTGGAAGTTGCTTCTCCTACCCAAGATTCATCATTATAGCCAAACATCTCAACATTCATCATATGCTGAATCCATTCATCCATAGGTGCTGATCTAGACCTTAAAGGCCCAATTATCTTTTTACATTCTAAGTTTTCATTTTCAAAAGCCAGAGATTCAAGAATTATTTGTCTAGCTTCTGGGTCTGTTACTCCCATTTGCAGAGCCTTAATTAATCTTTGCAAAGAGTCAGTAAAAGGTTCTCTCTGTCCCTGCCTAACCCTGGTATATGATTTGACCCTTTTCCCTAGTTCTTGTATCCTATCCCAAGCATTTAAGGCTGCTTTGTGGCATAGGGACAATACTTCTTCATCATAAAGAGCTTGAACCTGTGGATCAGCATACGCTCCTACGCCAAGAATTTGATCTTGGGAAACCTCCACACCTTTTGCTCTTCCTTGCTGTTCCATGTGTTTGGATTCTTTTCTGAAATAAATTCCAAACATCAAGGTAGGTCCATCATCCAATACTACGGACACTAACTGAGAGAAATCATGGGGCATAGCTCTGACATTAGAAGCCCAAGTCCTTATCATTTCCTTAACAAATGCAGAGTGCAAGCCATAATTAATGACAGCTTGCTTGATTTCTTTTAGATCATTCATTCCTATTGGCGTCCATCTACCTTCTTTGGCTCCCTTTGAGCCTTTAGAAGTTGAGGCTTTGTCATAATAAATTATAGGGTATGACGCTAAAACCCTGGATAAACCAGTTCTGACAGCAGGTGGTAATGTTGTATCCTGTCCTTGTGCCTTCTTACTCTGCTTACCAGCTCAAATAGTTTCCTCAATCATTTCAAATCTTTTTATCATTGTCTCTCATAAAGCCTGAATCTCCTGACCTGCATATGTTTCTAGTGATTTCACTAAGGTATCAATTTTTTGGTCCCCATTCTGTACCTGTAATTCCAAGGTTTTAATTTTTCCCTTCAAAGATAACATGTCCTCCTTGAACTTTTCTTGGATATCGTGTAAATTGCCATCCTGGAGGTACATTCTGTCTGTTACCTTATCAAAATTCTGTGATAACTTCTGCACGTCAAATTCAACAGTATAAACCCTTTCGGGTAACTTCCTAATACCCTTGGGTATGGAGTCAGTTTTGCCTATCATAATATCCAGTTGTTCAGATAACCTCTGATTTTCAATAATTTTAATTAACTAGCTGTTTATTATTAGTCTGTCAATATTGTATTGTTTTTAGGAGTGCTATATTCTTCCTTAATGATAGAATATGGAGAAGAAAACTAAAACCTAGGAACCAATAAATTGAGGTAGTCATATAAGCCTCGCATGATATAATCCATTGTATTAGTAAAGAAAGCAGTAAAAATTGCAATGGAAATAAAAACAGCCATATTACCTATTATCCAGCAGGTGGCGGTGTTGCCAAGTCACGAAGAACCAATGCAAAGATGACAGAAACGGGGTCCCGTTTCAGTGTCTGCCTTAGTATTTGTTAAAAACTGGGAAATATGATTTGCTCAACAAAGTAAATGTAATTAAATCAGTTCCATACACGGAACCAGAAACCCAGAATCCAGGAGTAGAGAACAGCAACCTGGAAGCCCCGTATGCCTCCATGTGACAAAGAGTTGCCCTGAGGGGTTGCAGCATTTGGCAACCACTTGCACTTAAGCACTGCACTGCAAGGGGGATTTAAAAACCGCTCAGAAAAAAGCAAACCAGGCAGGCAGAGACCAGAGTCCAGGAGACGTGGAGTTTAAATCCACATGGGGATGTAGCTGAGGGAGGGCTTGTGCCAAGCCAAGCTGGTGGCAGGCAGCCGAGCGGGGGAGGGCGGGTTAAAACCAAACGTTGGGTGCCGGATGAAGGCGTAAGTCATAAAACAATCCCACACCAGTATGGAATTGTGATTAATAAAATGGTTAGTTATTTAAGGGAAAAAACTTACAGATCACCATCCCAGACAACAGCCCTCTGTGCGATCAGGAACAAAATCTAAGAGCCAGAAGCCCAAAGCAAGAGAGCGAGCACACGGCTACCGCTGCATTTTAAAACTAAAGAGACCACACCCCAGTGGTCTGGTATCTTAAAGGCTATTGGCTGAAGGAGCGGAAGTAGCTCCCGCAGAACCTTGTTCCACAGAATGCCTATCCAGTTGCAGTGTTTGAATGTGAAGAAATAGGTGAGTACGGCTTTGTATAAGTTGGTTGGGACATCAGAGCATACACTAGAAGAAGATTGGGCACTCTGATTCTACCTTTCTCTAGTTCTATGTGGTTATTTGAAAGAACATAGCCCCCAAAAGTTGTGACATTATTAGGAGATACAGCCATGTTGAAGTAGGTGTGGTCTTGTCAGAGGAGCACATCACTGTGGGGTTGGGCTTTGAGGTCTATTTGCTCAAGCTTCCCTAAGTATAACACAGAGTCTACTTCCTGATGCCTTCTGGTCAATATGTAACCAGTACCTTGTCTTCCTGCTCACTGCCATGCTCCTGACCAGTATGATAATGGACTGAACTTCTGAAATTGTAAGCGAGCCATCCCAATTAAATGTCTTCCTTTACAAGAGTTGTTATAGTCATGGTCTCTTCACAGCAATAGAAACTATAACTAACTCTATTAAGATGTATAAGTACTTAGTTCTACCATCATCCCACAAAATGTTTTTCTGTCTAACCATAAATTCCAAGCATCAAGGCCAACTGAACATGGAGTACAAACTCCAAAACTTTGCAATCAAGCAAATTTTTTGTCTTCATACCTTGACTGTATTAGGTTCTTGTTATAGTGATGAAAAACAGACTAATACAGTATCATAAAGAAAATGTCAGTGGAATCTACAGATTATAGGACTGTTTACTTCAAAAACAGCAAATTGAAAAAAATTCCTGGAATTGCTAATGTACTACAATAATGTTTATGAGTACAAAATACACAGAAAACTCTAAAGCTAGTCTAAAGCAAGAAAACCAGAAATAGGTAAGCATCAGCTAAACCTGCAACACTGTATATAAATTTATGTGGCTTGTAATAATATACATGTTTGTATGCATGTATGTGTAGGAGTGTGTGTGTGTGTGTGTGTGTGTGTGTGAATTAAAAGAAATCAACTCCTATGACCCTGAGTGAGTATACTTTACACAATGAAAGCATTTATTCTCCTAAATTAGGTATTGGAATTATGAGAATTCTGAAAAATATTCTAAGAATTTACATTTAAATACACTACACAATATGTCTTCAAAAGTCACTCATTATTCTAGTGAGGGAAGCAGGCAAAGAAACAGCAGATCTTCACCTCTTCTTCAGCTACCTCAAAACTAATTCCCCTGTCTTATCCTCAGCTTCGCAGTAGAGCACCTACTGCAGCCTCCACTCAGAAGCCCCACCTCCACCCCTTGCCTTTATTGTGTGGGTTACCACAGAGCTCCTCCTCCTAATGTCACACCCCTCAATCATTGTTAAATCTCAGCCTATACTTCAGCAAACATTCCCTGGGAATGTCTGGCCACTTCCAGCTAGGGAAGTGGGTAGGCTAACTTCAGATGTTCACCATTTCCTTAATTCTTCCAACATTAATTCCCCAAGTCTCATATGCAACTCTGAAGACAACCACCTGTGACAGCTTCCCCAAACTCCCTGCCCTGCTTCCCAGACAACTAAGCAGTTCCTAGTGAACCACCTGTTTCCCTCCCTCCTGTGGACTCCCTGAGTGCCCCCACTCTCAACCCATTCCCATTCTCAAGTGTCAGTTCCCAATACCTAGAAAGCCATTTTACCTGGTACCCCATTAGTCACATCTATCAGGGTCTCAGAAGAATTTCCTACCAGGCAACACACAGATCCCTCACTCTCCTAAAAACAGAGAGGAAGCAGAAACCAAGGAACAAAATGCTCACAAATCACAATCTTCCCAAACCTGGATGCCTAGATGCCAGCATTAAAACAAAATAAATAATAGCCAGGAAAATATGTTTCCCCAAGAACCCAGAAACCCTAACACAGCAGACCTTGAATACCACACCATAGCTGAAGCAGAAATAAAAGATAGTAAAATAGCCTTTATGAATATGATAAAGGTCCTAAAGTGGAAATGAATAAATCCCTTAATGAAATCTACAAAAACACAAACAGGAGAAGAAATTGAACAAAACGTTCCAAGACCTGAAAGTGGAAGTAAATTTTAAAAAAAAAATCCCAATCCAAGGAAAATCTGGAAATGAAAAATTTAGCAACTCAAACAGGAACCTCACAGGCAAGCATCACCAAAAAAATACAACAGATGGAGAGAGAATCTCAGGCATTGAAAACACATTAGAAGAAATGGATACCTCAGTCAAACAAAATGTTAAATCTAAAATATTCCTGGCACAAAACTTCTAAGAAATCTGGGACACTATGAAAAGACCATATCTAAGAATAATAGGAATAGAGGAAGGAGAAGAAACCCAGGTCACAGGCACAGAAAATATTTTCAACAAAATCATAAAGGAAAATTTCTGCAGCCTAAAGTAGAACATGCCTATCAGGATATAAGAAGCATAAAGAACACTGTTAAGTTTCAAATCCAGGACAAAGAGTTAGGACAACTACTGAACATATTGAAGCAGACCTGGCCACTAGGTTTCCCCTTGATTTCTCAGCTCCTACCTGTTACAAGGTATGGTTGGTCTCAACCTGGTCCACCCTCTACTGACCTCTCCAGTCCAGGGGCTGGCCTGCCCTTCCCTCAGAGGTGCATCCCTATATAATCAAGATATGTTGGTTACTGGCTCTTTTGTGCCTTTGGCCTCCTGATTGCTATAACTGGTTTCCCTCTCTTCTCTCCCCTTTCTCCTCCCTATCTCCACACATGACCAAGCTCAACCTGATCATTCTACTCTGAACTGACCTAGATGTCCCTGTCCCTACTTATACTCTCCCTTTTACCTACAATAAACTTTCTCTTGCATCACACCTAGGAGTAGTCATGCCCTTCCCTTTCCTTTTTGTTTTTTTTTTTCCTTTCAAATACCAAATAGACTGAACTAGGAAAAAATGTCTCCTCAGCAAAAAATAATTAAAACAGTAAACCTATAGAAGAAAGAGTATTAAAAGCTACAACAAAAAAGGATCAGGTAACATATAAAAGAGGACCTATTAGAATTACACCTGACTTCTCAGTGGAGATTGTAAATCCCAGAAAAGCCTGGACAGATGTTTCACAGAGCTTGAGAGCACAAATGCCAGTGCAAACTACTATGCCTAGCAAAACTTTTCAATCACAATAGATGGAGAAAATAAGATATTCCATTATAAAACCAAATTTAAGCAATATATATGTACAAATTCAGTCATATGGAAGGTGCTAGAAGGAAAACTCCATCCTAAAGAGGTTAACCACACCCAAGGAAACAGAAGGAAGAAGTAATTCCACACCAGGCATTAACACACAGACACACACACACAGACAAACACACGCACACATACACACACACACACACACACAGACACACACTTGGTCGCCTATGGACATCTGCTTTATGATTAAGAAGCCAAAAATACACACTGAAATAAAAGGAAGCATCCATCTTCAACAAATGGTGCTTGTCAAACTAGATGGCAGCAAATAGAAAAGTTTTAATAGAACAATACTTATCACCCTGCACAAAACTCAACTCCAAATGGATCAAACACCTCAATATAAAACAAGAAATGCAAAACCTGATAAAAGATACAGTGGTGAATAGCCTTGGACTCCTTGGCATGGGAAAAGATGTTCTGAATAGAACTTCTTTAGCATGAGCACTAAGATCAACAATTAATAAATGAGACCTCATGAAACAAAAGTTTCTGCATAGCAAAGGACACAGTCATTCAGATAAGTGGCAGCCAACAGAATGGGAAAAGATTTTTACCAACTACACAACTGATAGGGGGTTAATAGCCACACTGTATAAAGAGCTCATAAAAAAAAACAACCAACTAGATATCAAGAAAACAAATAACCCAATTAAAAAGAAAACAGGGTACAGATCTAAACAGAAATATTTCAAAAGAGGAAACTGAAATGTCTGAGATATACTTAAATAAATGTTCCACATCCTTAGTCATCAGGGAAATGCAAATCAAAACTATTTCATCTTACACCTGCCAGAATGGCCAAGATCAATAAAACAAATGACACCTTATGCTCGAAAGGATGCAGAACAAGCTTAGGGGCACTAAGCTTGTGGGAGTAGCCAACAAATATCTGATTTGACTTAAAGTCTCCTCCAGAAGAGGGAATCCATACGCAATGTTGCTTGGGTGACCAGGAACTTGACACCAGATAGTTCAGAGATCTAGGGTAAAACGAAGTATTAATGTATTAAAAATTAAAAGAAAAATACAATAACCCTGAATGACATTTTTCTATGCTCATAGATAACTGCCTTGATGAGGTATCATCAGAGAGGCTTCCTCCCCCAGCAGATGGGAACAAATATAGAGTTGCACAGCCAAGCATTATGCAGAAATGAGAGACCTCAGAATATTCTACCCTAAATGGGATGTCTCCATCAAATCCTTCCACTGAGGGCTCAGGGAACCCTGTGGAAGAGGAGGCATAAAGAGTGTAAGAGATATGAGGATACCATGAAAACAAGGTCCTCTAAATTAATGTGATCAAAGCAAATGTGAACCCACAGAGACTGAGGCAGCATGCACAAGGCCTGTGCAGGTTTGTGCCAGATTCTTGCATACATATTATGGTTTCCAGTTTAGAATTTCCAGAGTGAGCAAACAAGTG
The DNA here is from genome assembly GCA_004026605.1 of Ondatra zibethicus. NCBI lineage: Eukaryota > Metazoa > Chordata > Mammalia > Rodentia > Cricetidae > Ondatra > Ondatra zibethicus. The sequence goes on along the minus strand of PVIU01003413.1, from coordinate 79,741 downwards.
GGTCTCTGATTCTTCTGACTTTTCCTGGGCTCTTTTCCTTCTGCTTCTTTCGCTCATTTCCAATGTGTTAGGTTTTTTTTCTTTTTACTACAATATATTTTTTATATCATTACATTGTTTTTGTTATTATCCCTTAGATACCTGTATGCTTCCTCGTGAGAAAAAGAAAAAGAATGGATCAGGATTAATTAAAGGGGAATTGGAGAGGAACTGGGAAGAGTAGAAGAAGGGGAAACCATAATCAAGATATATTATATGAGAAAAAAATTCTATTTTAATAAAAGTAAAAAAAAATAAAATCACTTTTTAAATAAGGCAATGTTTATATTTTTCTCTTTAGACCATTTAAATCTTACAGCCTTGAAAGTTAAAATAATTTATTATTAGTTTAAAATAGAAAATCTATTATTGAGGAATAAAAGGAATCAGAAGAAAATAATAAGTCAGAAGAATAATGTAAAAGAAGAAGTATAATTTTAATAAAACAGATAAAATTCAAAAGTTTGATTCATATTTCTCAGGATAAGCAAACATGATTCACATGTAATTTAAGTATAAATATATTCTTCATTTTTAAAATAGCACAAGAAATATTAAAATAGGGTAATGAATTTTGCATAAAATAGCAATAACAACAAAAATTCTAAGAGTAAGTATTGCTAGAATATTTCCAGCTAAAAATTTAAAATATCAATGCAAATGAATAAGGTAATTCACAAAAACACAAGTAGTACAGAAGAGATATTTTTCTGTATGTTCTGTGGTTACATGACAAACATGTTTGTACTATAGAACTTGTTTACTTTTTCCCCTTTTTTTCTTTTTTTGGATTTTCAAGACAGGGTTTCTCTGTGTAGCTTCAGAGCCTGTCTTGTAACTTTGCTCTGTAGGCCAGGCTGACCTTGAACTCACAGAGATCCACCTGCCTCTGCCTCCTGAGTGCTGAGATTAGAGGCATGTACCACCCCTGCCTGGCTAGAACTTGTTTTCTCATGAAGAAGAAAAGAAATAGTAAAATTGAATATGTACCACAATAGATCACTCTTCAAAGATGTTAAATAATAAATTATAACAGTTTATAATTATTCAGTTCAGAATTTGTATTTTATTTTGTGCTTGTTTATATGTGTATATGCATTGATTGGTGGTTGTGTGTTCATGTTCATGTGCTGGCATGTATAAGTGTGTGGCTGTGAGTATGCAAATATAAGGCAGAACCTTGAGTGTATCTCTACTGCATTTTCTATTTGTTTCACCAAAACAATCTGTGTATTAACTTATTTCCTGTAAAATATTTTGTGTGATCATGTAACTGTATGTGTATGTGTCAGAGATCACAATTTGCATTATCATAGGGCTCATATTTTTTAGATTTACTGGAATTATGAATGACAAGTCTGCTCATCTCTAACATATACCTATTATTATTTCAGAATACATTTCTTGTGAAATGTGTGAATATATATATGCACATATATGTATGTATGTCTTATATAAATTTTTATAATTTCTTTTGTAAAGTTAATACTGGGTAACAGTTAAAGTAAGAACATCATTTTTGTAAAATGTTCCGAGTCCTTTTTCTAAACTACCCCTTTCCTCCTAGATCTTTGGCCATAAGAGCCTTGCATTTGATGTTAGGCACAGTCTCATCCACAATCCTGTCCCAGACAACTCTACTACCATGGATACTATAGAAAGTCTAAAAGTAAGCCATATCCATTTTGTACTGTTATTAAAGGAAGTAGATGTTGCAACAAAAGTCAGTCTTCACTGATAGAAACAACTGCCTATTCAGTCTTTGCATAGGAGGAAGGAGTCAACTTTTTATCTTTGGCTTAAAGAGCATACTTTGCATCCATTGAATCCCAGACCAAGGATAGGATCAGGCTGGGTACAATTCTAGACATTCAGGGTTCATGACGTTCCAGTATTAATTCCATCTAAAACCAGAAAAGAAGCACAGAGGTCACAGTGAGTGCCGATATTCAGCCTTATAGCTGACTTGGATTTTATTGGTCTTCATAGTGACATAATTGTAAGTTTTGTTTCTTAAATTGAGGGAAGGTGGCCTTGAGTCCTATAGAGTGTTACAGAGTGCTGGGTAATTCACAGTTAGAGTAAATGCTAGACTCATAGAATGTTTCAAGTGTATGACAGCTAAAAGATGCCATCTCTTCCAAACCTCTGTGTCTTCACCGAGGATGGGCATAGCCAGTTCTCTTATTTTTTTCCATGTGTCTGAGAATAGCTCTGTGTTACACCAAAAATGGGCATAGTTCATTTATTTTTTTCCCATGTGTCTGAGAACAGATTTAGAATCCTATCCGAATTACTGCTAGCAGTCACAAAACCCCTTTTCTACTGGAAAGCAGACCTTAATATTTCCTGTATAAATCCCCCAAATCAGAGAATAGCTCACACAAGACCAAGGTTGGCTTGGAGGTTCTTGCTACCCACTGTTGTTCTTTTTCTGGAGTTTGCTTCTAGGAGTGTTGGAAAAATCAAAAGAGAATCAACTGTTTTGAGTTAATGAATGGGAATTTTTAAGACATCAGGAAAAGCGAGTCCTTATTTAAAGCAGAGTTTTGAGAAATCAGATTGGACACTAGGAAACACAGTTTTTCTGGGAACTGCCAATCAACAAAATCAGTTATTACTTGTAATATAAGACTTCTAGCTTCAACTAATCAGACGTGTTATCCTGCTAATGTAAGTGACACAGATGTTGGACCCACAGGCAGGGCATATATGCCTGCTCATCTTAAAGAGAATACTAGAGAACTAGGAATACAGCTTTTCTTACTCATACAATTATATGAGTTACTATCCCTTTGGGGGAGTGAGGCTCAATAGGCAGGGAACTGTGTATAAGTGAGGCCAAGAAATTATTACTGTATTTTGTGTCTACTGTTTGGTCAGAACGCCTTTAAGTTTTAAAGCTTTCTTGAAGTGAGGGTTAGAGTCTTTTCACTGTATCATGAACTAAGGTGCCAGGGCACTCTCTCAGTTGTCATACACATCCAGTACCAAGGACTGCATTGTCAAAAGTTCCAGCTTCATCACAACATCCTGAGAATGTGATTTTGACTACTCATCATCTCCTCTAGCTACTGCTCGGTGAGATTGCAAGAGGACTAAGGGAAGAAGGTTGCTAAATTAAGATCTTGTCCACCATGCAAAAGAGTCAGCTTTCCTCAGTCTCATGTTACCTACTGTGTAAGAATTGACTAAAATATTAGACAGATCTGCAATGTAGAACGCAGGACCCAGTGAGCTGTATTGCACTAAATTTCTCTCCCTCTCCTATGTATATGGCCTTTTTCTAGTCTCTCTTAAATAAACTTGTGTTTAAACTGAATCTCTGTGTTGAGTTCTTTCTGTCAAGAAGACAATAATCAAGGTAGACAAAAACCTTTGGTTAGTAGAATTTTGTTTGTACTGTATGATTCCAGAGAAAAGTTAGGTACAACTGCCAAAAGCCAAAGATCAGAAAAGAAGCAGAAAGATGCCTCAGCCATCAAAGGCTAAGGTTTAGGACTTCAAGGACAGCATTTTGGTTCCCTATATCTGAGAAGTTCAAGGATGACCCTTTTGAGTGAATGGAACATGGCTGTAGGATTGGAGACCTTAAAAACTGTCCAATACAGATTCCAAACTTTGTTCAAAAGAGGACTCTGCATGAATTTCTCAGTAACTGCACAGTAGGTCTTGATGTAAAGTGTGTGCTGGGGCCCTGATAAAAATAAAATAAAACAAACAAACAAACAAAGCTACTAAAGATCCCATCAAAAGCCTTGTAGAAGGGGCCTCCATTCAGTCTCCAACCTATGTTCTGCCCCAGATGAGGAAAAGAGAAGTGAAGTAGGTGAGGGAGGAGATGTGAGAGGGAGAGGAAAACGGCACCTCTGAGGGCTTCTCTAAGCAAAACATATGTGTGCAGAAAAATCAAAAAGGATTAAGTCCGTGCTTTTTTTTTTTAAGAATAAACCGAAGCAGACACTGAAATGGCAGTGACATTGGTGGCCCAGGTGTCCCCTACTGCTTTCTGTTAAGGCTGAAAGAAGGAGAAGAAAAGCTCCACGAGGGACTTCAATTTCATTATGTTTCCCGCAGTCGAAAAGCAACGGGAAGTGGCGTCAAGGTCTTTAAAGAAATCTGAACAATCGCAACTGCTCCCAGAGTGTTTACTTTGAAGGGAGGAACATGTATTTTTCTCCGCATGAAAACAAAAACAGTAAAAGCCATCCTTCGCTAGTCTAAGTCCCCAGCCCTGAGAGGAGAAGGTACAGGAAGTAGGCCGGCAAGCATCCACTCTTGCTTTGCCTGTCCTGGGGAGGACAGTGTGTCAGGAGGAAGAAGAGACCTCACCTGCCACAAAAACACCTGCTTTGTTTCCCATCAGCTCCCAGGTTACTCGTAAAATGCTTAGAATGTGTGTGGCTTCGACTTTAATTCAAGTATTTAAACTACGTCTCTGATAATCTCTTAGGAATTCCTGTTCAGGCTTTACAGTTTTTGTTTATAAGATAATGCAGTTGTTGTGTGCAGAATGTAAAATCCTGGAGACATCAGGCTTTCTCAGTCCCATTGTATTTACTGAATAGTGTTCTGAGGAGACTTGGTTGTACCGGAGACAACAATGAATGAGTGAACAAATGAACAAGGGCAAATTCTATCAAAAATTATCTCAAGAATTACTTTTTGACAATAATTTCTTTTAGGACTTATAGAGAACTTCGCAGGTCTCATTTTCGCAAAAATGAAGAGTCATTTGAGGAAATCGCTAGTCTCTCCATTTGCTAGAATGTTAGTGTTACTCCATACTGTGGGAGCTTTTATAGTCCCTGGGGGATAAGAGAGAACCTATGTGTATGCTAAACACATCTCAGTATTCACAACAATGTGTCTACAGGTGACGCTGTGCACAGCATTTGAGTGTCTTTAGCAGCACATACTAACCTGGGCTTTCAGATCTGTATTTCTAACAGGGAATACAATTACTAATTCATGTATGGGAAATCCTAAATACCATAGGACCTGATGGCAGTAGGAGAAATTATGGGCAGTGGCTGAGGTTGAGAATGAACACATAGGGTACTCTGAACCACACTTCATTCACTCCAGTGTTTAGGATTGGAGGATGTTCCCTGGTGGGTCTAGCCTGTGCTGTACCCATCACTCATTGGACAACACTCTCTTATTGGTTGAAGTATCCCAAGGAAAACTTGCATGGCAGTTTGGGTAGAACAATAGGCTTTGGGGCTAGAATAGTAACTTGTAGGCTGTTAAGATTCTAACAACTGCCCTTCATGTTTCTAGTTATTACTCCAATGGTGGATAAGAAGTGTCTTGCAGGTGACGCTTCTGATGCATTGCCTTCTGTCTACATATTCAACTGTCATATTCTGTAGTCATCCTGAGGGTATGTATGTGATCAGTGAGAAGAAAGGAAATGCTGGGAACTGCAGTTAGCACTTAAAGCTAAAACAGTCCATAAAGTTATCACCTTTATTTATGACAATGCTCTAAAATGGATGTAGCATATATATATTCAGTCTATGGATAAGAGAATCTGAATATTGAGAAGTGAGGTGTCACCTGGATTGGTGTCTCGACCCACCCTCATCACCTGCTAGTTTTCTGCATGGTGCATAAACAAAGGTCTGTCTTTCAAGATTCTTTTCAGTAAGTGCAGCGTATGAAGGTGTGGCTAATACAATGAGTATATGCCTAGGATCACAAGGAAAATGTTATCAGAATTCTGGAGAGGACCAGGTTATCTTGAGGTACAGCCAACAGGGAAGGTTTCAGGAAAATAGCACCTTTCGCAGGCATTCCCGGAAGGTATGTGGTCACAGAGATGGAGATGTGAGATGCTTTCTTCAAAGAAAAGGCCAAGTAGGAAAAAAAAGTTCAGACACAGAAAAAGTACAGGGTGTTTTGAGAAAGGAATAAGTAAGTCGATAGTAGAAACTGCATGGGCAACAAGGAGAAGAGAAGGCAAAATGACTGGCAGTCAATCTCCAGGAAATATTTATGAAATGAAAAAAAATGAATACAAAGTGAATGTGAGGCCAGCCCATAAAGATGTGAAAGTAGGCCTGGGTTTGGTTCTCGGGTTGGTACTGCGCAGCCATGTAAGGGCTTTCAGCAATGGCGTGCATGGTGAACACTATAAAATTGAAAGCAGATTTAGAATATCCTAAAGAAGAATCCAAAAAGAAGTGTAAAAATTCTGGGTAGAGGTTTAGTTCAGAAAACTTGATGATTGCAAGACTCAGGAAAAACAAAGAACCTCAGACAATGAAATAATTCCTTACATTTAGCTACAACCTCCTTCATGTATGAAGACACAGACAGATAGAAATGCATACTCTGCAGTTCCTAACTACAGGACCACACATGTTCATCCAAAATGTCAATTATATCCTCCCCGTGGGAGAAGGAAATAATGCACACTAGCTGCTTTTCATTTCTCCATTAATTTTAATTACTAAAATTGAATGTATTATTCTACCTTTAAAATTTCATATCACGAATGCCTGCTGAGAATCCGTCTAAACTGCATTACAAACAATTCCATTTTTCATGTCTGTGTTTAAAAGATAGGCAAGAAATAACATTGCATTTCTTGTAGATCTACATTTAATATGCATTTCCTTTACGCCTTCCCCCATAACATTTGAAACCCCTGAACAAATATTTAGGGGGAATTTTTGTTCCGGGGGGAATGCAGACCAGTGAACACACTAGTGGTCCCTGTTGGCTTCCTAGCCCTCCCTGGAGTTGTAAGGTGTTAGCTTGTTTCTGAACCAATATTTTGGTAGGTTCCAAATGTCAGCAGTAGGAAAATATACCTCCCTTTTCCTGTTTCTGAACACCTTGTCCCGCTGCACAGATTTCTTCAGCACAGACAGAAAATACAAAGCACATGTCCTGGTAGTCATGCCGACGAAGGCCTCCATTTGCATACCCTTCATAATTCAATTTAATTTTTTTTGTCAAGATTCCTGAATGCTTCATGTTTGCTTTAATCAGAATGTTGACATTTACACTGAAGCCAATTTCTCTTTTTCTCCTCCGTGTTTTGTTTAACCACGGCAAGTGACAGCAAACTGGAAAGAACAGACTTTTTAAATTGGCTCCTTGCCCAGAATGCATCATTTCTCCTGAAGCTTTCCCCCTTTCAATGCATCGCAAGCGGAAATGTGAAAACACTCCTCCAACACAAGAGTGAGGTGTTACTGCTCTTAGATAAAGATTTGTGTTGTATTTTAAAACTAGATTGCTGTACAGTTTCAAGCTATTAGCAACAGCCTATTATGCTGCAGCTCTGGGTCCCTGGGGAGATATGTTTAGTGGATTTCAGTAATTCAAGCCAAATAGAATACTACATGAGAAAATATCTAATGTCAAAAACATCGGCTTCTGAAAGCAGTGGGAAGCAATAAGCAAGCATGGCGTCACTCACCAAGTAACTCCAACTTTCCTCTGATCTTTCCAGGTTATGCCCCAAATGGTGGCTGGAAGTCCTATTGAGAAAACCAGCATGTGGTTAGTCACTGAGAAAATCACCAATAGCAGCAGCAAACACCCTCCCCTTTACAGCAGAATAGGCTCCTGTTGGTATCCACATTTGATCTCTAATAGTTCCATGAGATTCTACTTTTGAATTAGAGTTCAAATTTGCACAAATATCTGACTTAATCATTTAAATTAAGAGTTTTAACATGTTTGTGTCAAATATGGGTAAAACTGCCCACTCATAGTATCCATACTGTTTGAATTAAAAGGTATGTCTCTTCATTGAATTGAATCTGCCTCAACAGAGGAAGCAAAGGGAAAATACAAATATTAAAATCATAGATTTTATATATTGAAATAATATAGTCATCTGCTAGATATTTTCAGAAGTGACTGAAGCTTCGATCTGCCCACAGGATGAAATTCCCTCTGTAAACCATTACAAATATGTCTTCCCAAATCATCTACTCAGTATCAGAGATTCAGCTAGAGCAATCAAAAGGAAGTCTAGTGAGTGGGCACCTAGTGAATGGGAAAAACCTTCCAGGCTTTCTTATTGCCTTGCTGAGCTGGGATTCCATACAAGAACTATCACAAAATGCATTCATGGAGAAAACCAGTGACCTCAACAGGGATTTTTCAAATTCTGAATTATGATTTATTGCTGTGAACTCAACTTAATTGCTTATGAATGTCATTTTGTTCACTGAGAAAGCATGGACCTGAAAATAACAGCTTTAGACTTTATTCAACTAAGCTTCTTCTGGACAGGGTTTTAAACCTAGTACAGTGTGTTTGTGCTTGCGTGTGTGTGTGTGTGTGCTTGAATTTTGAATTTTCTCAGGACTCACGTTCTGTTTCTCACTGAGGATAATAAACAACAGCAACAAAATAATAATGGGTAAAAACTGGGTGTTGGTTGTGACTCTCCTTGGCAGCGAGCTAAATAAACTTGGTCTCTTTTTGTTAAGGGTGCGAAAACTATGAGTAAACTGAAATATACTTTGCCTATCTGCTTGGTATGGCATCTCAAAGTCCATCCTTTGCTTCTTGTTAGAAATGCAAAAATGCCTGAAGGAGAGAGTAGATATACAGCCCTAGCAAAACAACAAAACAAGGTGGTTCTAAAATTCTTCTCCTGCTACCAGAGGGGCAGCATAAATGAGTACTCTTACTTAGAAAAGGCATGCCCAGGTTTGAGCATTAAAAAAAAGATATATGTATCTATCTAGCCAAAACAAATTAAAACCAACAAAATATATAATAATATGTGATGAATATTCAAGGTGAATAAGGATGAGCAAAAGAAGTTTATAGAAGGAAAAGAGAATCTGCCAGTGTACATGTAGGGAAAAGAGAAATGGCTAAAATAAAGAAGACACAGTTCATTTAGCAGTTTGGGTTGTTAGGAAGTTATTTATAATGGAAGGTGATGTGAATGTTTTCTCAGAGAGGTCACCACAGAGAACAACACATTCTCTCACACTGGGGTACTGGAAGCACAGTATCAAAGTGTGCCACCATGTCTCTCGGGGTTGTGAGGAAGAGCCTGTGTCGTGGCTTTCTTTTAGCTTCTGGTATTCCTGGTTGTCCTTCACAGTTCGTGAAATTTTAGATATCACTGAAGACTCTTCTTATGTGTCCCTGTGCTCTTTCTCCCCATTTCTCCATCTCTCTCTGTCTCTCTCTCTGTGGTGTGTATGTGTTCATGTATATCAAATTGTGCACACGCATGTGTGTAGTAGGAGGCTACTTGTTCGTTTTCCGGCTGCCCAGACTCCCGAAATAATCACACAGAAACAATATAATTTAAATCACTGTTTGGCCAGTTAAGTGTATTGCTAGCTAGTTCCTACATCTAGTATTAACCCATTTCCATTATTTTATATTTTACCATGAGATATGGCCTACCAGCAAGGTTCCACCTGGCAACTCATGTTTGTCTCCTCTGGCGGCTCCATGGCTTCTCCCAGACTCCACCTTCTTCCTCCCAGCATTCAGTTTAGTTTACTCCACCCAGCTCTACTCTGTCCTATCACAGGCCAAGGCAGATTCTTTATTCATTAACCAATAAAAGCAACACATATACAGAAGGACTTCCCACATCACATGTGCACATGTAAAGGCTGAAGGCAATTTCAGATATCAATCCTCAGAAAATTGCCATCTTGTTTTTGTGCGAAAGGGTCTCTAATTGAACTCATGAAGTAGGTTAGGATGAGCTTCAAGATCCACTTATCTCTGCCTTCCCAGTTTTGGGATTAAGGTCAGACTGCCCGTCCACGTTTTTTGTTTGTTTGTTAATTTTTTGTTTTCTTTTGGTTTCACTTTCTAATGTAGGTTTGAGAATTGAATACAAGTCCTCATGGGTGTATGCTACGCACTTTTCTGAGTGACCTATCATCTCATCATCCCAGCCCTATAATGCTTTTTTATAAACACACAAATTATTGTTATAGAGTCAACTTATGATTTCATATTAATTTTTTTATCTGAAAAGATGTTCAAGCAGAGTTAACTTCATAGGGATTGGAGGTTAAAGGTTGACCATAATTTTTGGAGAAGATATAATTAACTCTTGAAAGTATATATTTTATAATACTTTTCATTGCATCTTCTAAGGTAAATTAGAAAGAAGTAGAAAATTGTGCCTCAAAAAATATTTCCACATGATAACCATATCTCACACCATGAAACAAAATATTCTCGGAAAGGATATTTCAATAGTTGTCATGAACTTCACTGGATTTAGAATCACTATGGAAACATGTCTCTGTGACTTCTGGGTATATTTTTTTTTCTTTTGTTTTTTTGAGACACGTTTCTTTGTGTAATAGCCCTAGCTGTCCTGGGACTTGCTTTGTAGACCACACTGGTCCTAAACTCAAAGAGATCCACCTGCCTCTGCCTCCCGAGTGTTGGGATTAAAGATGTGTGCCACTACTGCACAGTATGGCTATCCCTTCAAATGTAGTTCCAAAAAAGGTTAAATTGGGGAGGGAAAATAAACCTTATGGTTGAGGGACACCATCCCAAGAACTGGGTAAAGGCTGAATAAAAAGGGAAAGATGGGATCTTTCTTCTACCTTCCTTCAGGTGCCGTGTGGTTTAATGCCCATCCTCTTGCTGCCAGTCCTCCCTTCCCTACTACATGGACTCTGCCCTCAAGCTGGGAACCAGGATAGACCCCTCCTCTTATGCTGCATTACTCGGGTATATGTCAGCATCTGCACATGTCATGACATTTAGTTCTTTATGAAATTTCTTCCTGAAGCAATTTTTGACTCAGACAATAGATGCTTTTGTTTTGTTTTGTTAGTTTTCCTCATTCCTCTAGAGTCTTGTATTCTCAGATCAGGATGTCAAGGAGTTGGTCATCTTGATGGTGACTTCTTCTTGTTCCTCATTCCTTCTGTGATCTCCTGTATGTGGTGTAGTAAGCATACAAAATAATGGTTTTCTTTATGATATTTAAAGCACATATATCAACGAGATGTCAAAGTCCAGACTCCTGACTCACAATACCTCCCTCCATCTCTCTGTATGTTTCTGCTCTCACTCCCTCCCTCCCTCCTCTCCCTTTCTCTCTCTGTTCTTTTAATTCCTCCCAAACAAGCCTATTTCTAGCTCATAGATTTCATTTTCCACCCGGAATTACTATTTTTTCACATCAAAGGGAAGACTTGGATCTTAGTTTACATGATTAGTGTTTTCTTTTTACATGCTCACCTGAACCAAGAAATCTGATTTTCTCTTTTAAAATGTCTTCTCTAGAACTTTGCAGGGCTAAAATTTATGTTTGACACATATTTGTGTTATTTTGTTTTATGGGTTTGTTGGATTTTTTCTGTTTCTTCTTAAAAACAAATGGTTACTCTGTAGCCCAGGTTATCCTTGAAGCTTTTAGTCTTTTGTCTCATCCTCCCAAGAGCTGGCATTTGAGATAAAATTAAAATTTAAAAATTAAACCACTCTATACTATTTAATTCTGTTACCAGAAGTTAACCTGATATTTTTTTTAGTTTCTACTTTCCATTCAAGTATTCAGTTTCTCTTACTAGATTGTAATATTTTGGAAACAGAACTTGGTTTACCTTTAGAAGAACTATTTAATTTTAGTATGAACCCTGGCACCACATTCATCTGAGATCTGTTGGATGCAAATGATGATAGATGCTGTCACCTTACATTTTCTTGGCTCAGTGACTCATTATCCTAAAGCAGAAATGCATTTCATCTTACTGGTGATAGGTGTTCCTTGTTGCTCCTCTGATAATCTGAAAGTACCAGCAAGCGAAAGCAAGGGCCTGAGTGACAGGAGCAGACGCCTGAGTGACAGGCTTATGGCTTTGTGGCTCCATCCTGAGGATAATTAACTCTTCTAGACCAGCTGTGACCCCTGCTGGGAGTCAGCCTGTGCCCAACATGATGAGAGAATTGGTCCCAAATGAAGCTGCTACACATGCGTCTCTACAGTGCGAAGTGATTTTAATGAACCTAAGGGCTGCCAAACACAAAAACCAACGCAGAATATGGGGGCCAGGTGGTCCCCCAGAGACTCTTGCAAGTGATTGGAGAATTTTAGAAAGCATGTCCAGGGTCCAGATTGTGAGAAGCAGACAGCAGTGAGCCACATCCCTTCCCCAACTCCTTCCACTGTTCCTCATGGATTGCTGGATATTTCTCCATGTCTGAATTTCAGGAAACAGAAACTTTGCCTCTAGGTTTTAATCTTTTTTTTCTCACCTTTTAAAATGCAAATACTTTAGGGGAGGGAACAGCTGGTCAGTCATTTTGATCTTAATGTAATGAGTTTATTAGAACCAGCCTGCAGAGGGAATTCTGACACTGTACAGAAGATCCCACAAACAAGGATCTCTTTTGAAGCTTGCCAGGGCTGGATAATTTCCCCACAGGAGTATTTCCCAGACTCATGGCAGTGTGATGACTCTCACACTTGCAGATGGGAGGCAGAGTGCAGAAAGCGAGTAACAGGATCACAGTAGAAACTGTCAGTGTGGGTCGAGCTGCAGCACAAACAGGTAAAGCAACCACACAATCTTTTATATTTCACATTATGAATAGCCAAACAGAGCAGGGGATTCTTGCTGAAGTCCCCTTATTTTATTTAGCGAAATCCTGTGGTTTAAATATTAGGATAATAGCTGCAACTGAAATTAAGCTAGATAATGTTTAATGTGGCACAACAAGACCAAAACTAGCTGGCATAGAGTGGGGTGGCCACCCAGGAAAATGACATTTGTGTTGAGATCCACGACCATTTCTACCAACAAGACTTCTATGCAGGGGTAAGAAAAGTCCAGGAGTTAAGAGGAATTGCAGGGCGACCACATTGCTCACAATATTGAGGATAGGACTTCTACATTTGTGTCATCTATTAGGTACATTTTTCACAGGTATCAACTGCAAATGAGTGTTAGGCAGAGTATCAGTAGAAAATTATATTCAGCTCAAGTCTTACCTTTGGAAATTCTCAAATAATTGTACTTATGTGACTGTCTTTTCTGATATGTACATTAAATTTTTTGCATGCCCAAAATAGCTAATTCTGTATTCAAATGAATCTTGGGGAAAATATTCAGGGTTGTAGCTGAAGTCACAGGTCTGATATGTGATTAATGACTCTAGAAACACAGAAGAATGGAAAACTTCATTCAATAGGTGAAAATAGTATAGCGTTATTTCTTGGGGAGTAAAAACTATTAATATGAAAATTAATTTGATTCAAAAGTAAGTGTTCTCTTTTTCTTTCATAATCCTGTTTCCTTAATAGCGGACGAGTAAAATGTCCATCCTCTCATTCATGTGCTTTCTGAAAGGCGCACACCACAAATGGCTCCTGAATCACTATGTAGCTAGTCTTGTCCCCAAGCTTTCTGATGGGGCATCACCACTTAACTGCTTGAGACACTTGAACTTATAGAGACAGAGATGGAATAACAATGGGAAAACATCTTCATAATTGACCTAACCAGTTGATGGATGGCTGCTGAAGATTTCAGCATCATTTCCCATTTCCAAAGAGGGAAGACGGAACTCACTGTGAAACCCCAAATGCTATTTGTTTGATGTAGTTTGTGTGGATCGACTCATGTTCACCACAACAGAGCCCTGTTCAGAAGAAGTTTACTCTCAAGCAGACTTCAGGGTTGCCTAGATAAGAACTTGACCTCTCTGGAATGTCAAGGATAATTGGCCTGAGAATGATCTCAAGGCCTTCACCTAAAAGTGAGAGTCTTCAATTTTTATTGCAAAAGACATAGGTACCAGATAAAAATGGGAAAACTGGAAATGCTTTAGTTCAGGCCTATATAATAGCCAGGCATACGTTAATGCCAGGAAATGTTATTTAGCAAAATGACCTGTCCTCTCTCAAGCCAACCACCCTGTGAAAAGAAATAACCTATTTCATATATTATGGCAACCTTGTTTATCTGCTGAGGTCCCCCAGTTATTTAGGAGACCATACCCTTGTGATTGTCTTAACTCATATAAAATATCACTAGTTTAGAGGACTGGAGTTCCCATTCACTACATTTGTACCACAGTATGAACTCTTCACAATGTCACAGTGTGAGCTGATTGGGTTTGTCTGTTGCAGAGAATTCACATCCTGGTGAAATGATGGTGCTTTGTTATCAGGAACCACTCTGGGCTTTGACACATTAACATAACAATTGTCTTGCATATAGCAGATAGAGTGGTCTCCAATGCAAGGAAGAACCCATTATGTTAAGTTACTTGGTTAAAAATAAACAGACCATTCTTTTCCTGATGAAGAAGAGTAAAGAAATATCAACTTATAAACACAAGAGCTCAGCAACAAATAGCTGGGTAGTTTCTGAAGGTCTGGAAGTCTCTATTGGACAGTGCAGTGGTGCCATTCTGGTTTCAGACCACACAGCTGGACCATGTCACCTGCCATTCTAACCCCGCTGCACACATCCGGGAGGAGAGCTGAAATCTAATGATGATGTTCATGGTGCTCCCAAGTATAGCAGGCAGGGGGTCAACCACACTAGCAATGGTCCCTGGCTTCACAGCAGGTTTTCTTTCATCATTTCAGGGAGACCTAGTTTTCATTTCATCCTAGACCCAGTTGATGAGGGTTTCCTTGTTCTCCATTCTACTTCACCACTTTCTCATAAGACACCAAAGGATAATCTAAAATTCCCATTCTAAGAAGGGCCAAGATTAAAACCCAAGGTACAATACATAAGGTCCTCAAAACAGAGATAGCGCTATCTATGAAAGAACTATGTGTGATCAGTCTTTGGGATGTCATAAGAAAATCCTACAGACTGTTGCTCATATGCAACTAAGATGTTACAGTGTTGGAAGCTCAAGTCCAAGATCAAGGTTCCAGTTGGATTTATTTCTGTGAAAACTCTTTTCTGGTTATACATGGTTGTGCTTCTGATCTGCTTTCATATTACCATCCTTTTTTATTAAGTTGAAAATATATTATTTTCTTGTACAACACATCTCAACCAGTTTACCCTCTCTCCACTCCTTCGGGCTTCCTCCACACTTCCCCCTTTCCCCAGAAAAGTACAGACATTCAAGTGAAGACAGCCAAACAGGAAAAAAATAAAAAAATAAAAACAAAACAAGATACAATAAGACAAGTTGAAAACCCTCATAGTGAGGCTGGAAAAGGCAATCCAATAAGATGAATAGAGTCTCAAGAGTAGGCAAAAGAGTCAAAGATACACCTGCTCCCATGGTTAGGAATCTCACAAAAACACCAAGGTAACTGTCATAACATATATGCAGAAGACCTGATCTATACCCAGACAGGCCCAGAGCTTGCTGCTTCAGTCTCTGTGAGCCCATATGATCTCTCTTTAGTTGATAGTGTGGGGAAAATCAATGAAATGATTCCTAATGATATTCTGCTATGCTCATAGACTGGAGTCTTGTCTAGTCATCAGATGCAATCATGTATTGGAGCTTTAGGGTGATGCTATGGTAAGGAAACTAGTGAGCACAAGGAGACAATGAGAGCTCTGTCTGGATATATGATGGAATATGATGCAGTCACACCCTTGCTGAATGGCTCCCCTTCTCATCTTTCTTACAAGAAACATAAAGAATGACTCCTGGAAGCTGTCTCTTGGTTCTCAGTTACATGGTTGCAGATAGAAACCTAATAGATACTCAGAAGTAGCTGATCAGGAGGTTGGTTTGGCAAATGCTTGGAAGAGCCTTTGTGGTGTATATCCTCAACGATCTTTCAGTGGAGTCAGTAGCCAAATAAGGAAATAATGAACACTGGCATACAGAAGGGCTTATGATCACTGGGATCACATCGAGTAGCACAAAGGCAAAACTGACTGATGACTTTTGCTAATGATGGGACTTTTCAAAATCCCACATATTGCTGTTCTTTACTATTACTAGGCCCTCTATTTATAAGCAACCTGTCATATTTGTTTTCACCTTGGAATACAGTTAGGAAGAACCACTGATTATTTCAGTCACTGCCCCTACATGCTCTTTGTCAATGTGAGACCAAGACCAATAATAAGTTTTAAAGTTTGATAAATGCTAGCATGCTATATTTGTAATTACATAGCTTGTTTGTGACATACTTGAAACAATTATTTAACATATTTGTGCCTGTTATATGGAAAAGTAACAATTTCTCATTTCTCTTCCTGGTAGACACTCAAGTTGTTTCTAATTATTTGAAATTAATGAAAATACTGTGGGAAAACAAAATAAAAGAAAAATTGTTCTTGCAGCACATTATTTGTAAATTGTCCATAAATTCTTACTTGTGTTTTTATAAAAACTAAACTAGATACCACATATAATCAGTCATCCACAGTGACTAAAACTCAGAGATATTTTTTTTAAACTGACCTATCAAGTTTTGGTTTCGGTTATAATTTCACAGTTCCCCCATCCATGCTACACCCAAGCAAATGAGCGGTGAAGAAATGGAGGAGATCAAATTGTTTGAATCTGAAAGAGTTAAAAAGTGAGGAAGTATCTGAATTTCTAAGCTTCCCGTTCTTCAGGGCAGGGATTTGAACTCAAATGTTCAGACACATGGGTCAGAATTCTTAAGATTATGACAATGTTCACTTTTGAAATCTGATGCTAGAATGCATTGTTATCATTGCCACTGGCACCCACGTCATTTCAATCAGCCACTCTATGACAGAACAGGTAGAACACTTAAACATAGCAGGAGTGAGCTGGATTTTGAAGAAAGGAAAGATGTACTACCACGTTAGACATATTAGGCACTTTCCTTGCTGTGAATAAATACTTGACAAAAGCAGCAAGAGGGAGGAAGGATTCCTTTTAGTTCCCAGTTTGAAGGTAGTGTCTATGGTAAGGAGGCACAGTGTTAGGGTAGCTCTGGGCATACTATGGAGATCCCTCACGTCTCAGTCTGAGGGGATAGAGGGAGGAGGGCAGGAAGTAGGGTGGTACTGTACTTCTCAAGGCACTTCACAGTAAACCATAAGTTTTGTTTGTTCCTGAGAATCACTACCATATAAATGCAAGGTAGATGTCCAGTAGTTGGCATGAGAAATGAGCAGTGTTTAGGCACTATCTGTTACAGGACAGCACAAAGTTCCTGTTAAACAGTAAGAGTCAGCATTAGCTATTACAAGTGTTAAGGCAGAGGCTGGAGATGTCCACACTTAAAAGAGTCCAACATCTCTGTCTGCTGACAACCAAGGCCACCTACAACCCACTACTTGCTTAATAATTCACTAATGTATCATTGAGTTCAGGAATTGTTACACTTATAATTACAATGTTATTCTAAAGGACTCAAGAGAGCACTAAGGGAGCAAAGAAACACCATCACACCCTGACCAAGGAGGCATTCGAGGGTGTTTAGACAACAGACGTGCCTGACTGAGCTGTTGACCATGTAATTGCTCTCAGGTCAGATTTCACTAGAGGTGGAAGCCACTCCCATCCAGGGCTCCTTAATCAAATGTTGGTTTCTCTGGTAACCAGATCCCATCCAAAGTGTATTCTTGGGTACTTCCCAAGGCTAAATACAATACCTATGCTATTTTTAGAAGTGAAATATTCCTCAAAGATTCATGTACTGGAACACGTGGCTGCCTGCTCTTTGGAGGAAGTGGGTTGCAGAAGGTAGGCAGTTACTTTTGTAGCCCAACCCTACATCTTACCCTATTCTCTGTCTGTTTCTTTTCCTGCTAACGCATAATGATTTTTATCTACATAAGTTATTGAAGAATTCAAAGAATTTAGAGACTTTTTCTCTGAAACAACAAAAGTCCATTATCTTAACTGTATACTGAAGAAGAGAAAGAGAACAGAATCTTGAAACTGTATTCCCAAATCTCCTTCTCTGTCAGTTGTAGAAAAAGAAAGCAAACATGCCCATATTACTTGAGTGGATTATCTTCTACCACATTCCAAGGACTTGAATTTGTAAATTAAGCCATTTTTTTTGCATTGCAGTGAACTTACTGGAGTAACACCCCTTTGTTTATGTCTATTATATTTTCACATATAATATGTGCTTTGCTGGATTTTCAGGGATACTAAGACGTTGGTGGGCTGAGGAAGGTGCAAGAAGCCCTGGATGCTCAGTTGTTTGTCTAAAGTGAAGAAGAAACTTAAAGCAAACAACAATATGTAGCATTTAAACCATGGGATTTGTTTTCCTAAAGGTTTCAGTTCGTGTCCCTAATGTACGATTTAAGGTCAATCAGCTCCTTCTATATTTCTGTCCCTCATTTTTAAAGTGAGGTGCAGTGATGGCCTGCATCCTTCTGCAGATAGAGAAGATGCTGTGTGAAACACATAGGACATTCTTTATGGAATGTGCCAGATAACAACCTCTCAGTAGATTCTAAGAACTAGTTTGATACCGGTAGTTCAAAACCCATCCAGAAACTGAGAGCAAACACTTTTTGCACTATCATTGAAAACAACAAAAAAAATTCTTTTGTTGTTCTTCTTAAGGAATTACTATACTGATAGGTTTTGTTTGCTTTAAGTCTTAACAGAGGCAGGGGCATGTTCAGATCTTCTTGCTTGAATACTGTTACTCAACCCTGAGACAATGTGTCAAAGCAGGGTATCTGGGAAGCCCTGTCTTTTTTTTAGATTTGCTTTTACAGAAGTGAAATCTCATGAATGAGACAACTCAAAATGAAACAGCTGTGCATGAATTTTTCATTTTGGAAACTTTTGAATGCCTCAATTTTCAGTTTATGATTCTGCTTTGTAGCTGCTCACCATAGTCAAGCTACACAGTGTCGTCTTTTTCTTTCTGTGGGAGAGGTGGCATCTCTCTCTGTACTTGGAAGATTGGGGAATCAGCCACCCAGCCAAGAGTGCATGTGTTGTTTAAGAACCATAGAAACTCTTCTGCTGTGACCTACCAGCCATCCAACCTTTCGTCTTAAATTCGCTTAACCTTTTGTCTCTGTGAATGTGTTTTCATTGAGCTTTAAAAATGTCTCTGAGAATGTGTTTGGCCTCGATCCAGAACAGGAGGATTCTTTCCAACCATTACGAAATGGGTCAGAATATTCCTGAGAAGGAAGGCTCTGTCAAGACACTACAACTATTTTAAATAAAAGACAAAGAAGAAAGCTAACACACATTCTTTTTAATTGAAGATTGGGGAGTAAAATGTAATAATCTGATGCATAAAGCAATAATTATATAACACCAAAAGAAAGTGAAGGTATAAATTTAAGGGGGGAAGGTATTGTGACAAGACATTATAGTCAAATGTTAGAAGCATGTTTGTAACATACATTATCCAAATCACAATGGCCAAGATTACAAACTCATGTATGAAACAATACCAGTTAAAAAAGTATAAGACTAAGAAAAAGAAAGGGAAAGATATGGGCTCTCAAATGTAACATAAATGGCTTTTCATGCACATTACTTCAAAGACACAAATATAAATTAGAACCAGTTCCAGAGACCAGCTCAATCTATTGTACCAGCAGAGTCAAAAATGAAGTCAAACTTCACAACATGTTGTATTCAAAAGTATAGGCAATATACACAATGTTTGTGAGAATATGAATTGGTACAACCTTTGTGAAAAGAAATTTGTCAATAACTATCAAAATTGCAAGTATGTTTTTTTTTATTTGATTCAGCAAGTCTATTGCCAAGTATACACTTTACGGATATTTAAAAAAATAACTGTAGATGGACATTTTTATTGATTTTCATTGAGCTCTACATTTTTCTCTGCTCCCCTTTGCACTGCCAGCTCACAAAAAATGACACAGAGACTTTGCTTAGGCTTGTTCCTAACTAGTCCTTAAAACTTAATCCATATCTCTTAATCTATGTTCTTTTTCTTGGCTCAATTATCTTTCCTTTGTATTCTCCCCAATGCTTCCTCTCCATCTGGCTGGTGACTCTACCTTCTTTAACCAGAGTTCTCTCTATGCCTGAAAGTCCTGCCTATCTCTCCTACCTAGCTATTGGTTGTTCAGCTTTTTATTACACCAATCATAGCAATACGTCTTTACAGTGTACAAATATTCCAAAGCAAATAACTATCTAAGGCTTGCTTCTAATAGTAAAATATAGCAACCACCTTGATGAAAATGAAAGGAGGATATATATGTGTGTGTGTGTGTGTGTGTGTGTGTGTGTGTGTGTGTGTGTGTGTATAGTAGAGCTATAAAGGGGACTATCACATAGCAAACTGGGGACAAAGAGAAAGATTTCCTTCTTGATTGTATTATAAGTCTGAGAGTCTTTCAGAGATTCACCAGTCTGACTACGAATACATTTTATTAAATATTGGTCAGGACCATGGCTAGGTCCATATCTGAAAGTCAAACTCAGAGTACGGCATGGAATTAAAATAGTCAGGGGCTTATAAAGGCAAAACTCACAAGGCTACATACTTCCTGTCTTGTGCAATTGCAGGTAAGCACACACCCTGATGTATTTCCTGCCTACGTGTAATCAAGCACACATCATGTGTGCTTACACTGGTCCACTAAGCTTGTTTACAGAAGCAGAAACAAGCGATCTGTTGTTACCTTACATAAATAACAGCTCCCAGCATTCCAGGAAGTTATTTGTCTTTGGGCAAGTGGGACTTATAGGTTAGAGGCGTTTTTGTTTTGTATAACTCTTAAGCACAGTAATTGAAACTTAAAGCATAATATTACCTATCACATTTGTAATTCTCTCTAACAGATTCCATTGAATCAAGGATGGTAGGTGAGTATATATTCCCTACCTTAGTCCACTCTCTTTGTGTGACAAGCAGAGAAGAGACTATAGGATGTATACTTTGTACAACTTGTTTGAACACATTGGCCTATCTTTCAAAAACTGCTCTGGCAGCTAAATTATGTTTGTTTGTTTGTCTGGGGGTAATGGAAAAAGAGTTAATGTTTTGCTTGAATTCACATGAGATTATCTTCTATTTGTTATCTTTCTATTGAAAAATTTTACCTTTTATTTATATTGCAAAATTCAATTAAAATTAAAGATGGTACCCAAAAGATATCTACAGTCAGTGTGCATTTGAAAAGCACTTGACATGTTTTTACCAATGACTATCCTGATGAATAGAAGGCAGCTACAGACATAAGTAGCTGAGTGAAGGAACAACAGAAATCAGCCTTGCCAGAGAGTGCTCAGAAAGTCACTACAGAAAATTATTTATCCAACAGTTGTCTTATTAAAACTAAGATAGGCACAACTATACCTGGTTAGAACAAGTTATCTCTTATATTCTCCAAGGAGTAAGGTGAGTGGCAGCTGGATTTGGAAGTCAGGTGTTCATTAACAACCTATCAAGTTGGCCTGTTTTGCTCATCTTGGATATTAAGTTGGACATATTAATATGAATATATTCATAGAAAGAATAAGCATGATGAGTTTCACCTATAGGGACACTGTGCTCAAATTCTCTGGAAAATTTTTTCAGTTATCTTCATTTAACCTCTTTGTGATTTATTGGTTCTCTGTTTTCACTGCCTTCTCAGATCTGGGGAAAGTATATGAATATGCTCACTCCCAGGCAATAGCTCCTTCCACTGATTGACAGGGTTTGGGAAATCATATGCTTATGCTCCTGCCCAAGCAATGGTAGAGCAGGAATAAGAATGGCATTGTTTTCTCCTTCTGTATACTTCTTTTCCCAGATACCATATTAAGATGAAATAGCTATCTTAAACCTATGACTTCATTGACGATATAAAAAAAAGTTAAATTTTTTCTCCTTTTTATCTTTTTATCATCATGGTTAATGATGTTCAGGTAAGTAGATACTGTTTAGGACACTATCTTATATGCTCAATTGAATGGCAAAATATGTGGTGGTGGGATCGTTGGTTGTGGCACCATGGGTATAAGGACAGACTTTTTAAGAAGTTGCTTTTGCTTAGGGAAGTAAGCAGTGCTGGCATTTGTGTAAGAAGTGAAGTAGGTGAGGTGTCAGGAAGTCATGAAAATTCAGCTCTCTCAGCTGATAGTTACTAAGAGATGGTGACAGACCCCGCTGAAATGGTGACAAGAAAATATCTTGCAGCTGTTCTGCATTTTTTCATTTTCAGAGGGTTTGGAATGATGTATTTGTTGCTTTTCTTGTAACTGCGAGAAAATAGTTAAAAGATTATACCTTATTTAATTAAGATGATTGTTTGGCTCACAGTTCAGGAGCCAGAATACATCAACGTCAAATCTGTCTGTGGTACCAGGATTTCGTTATACAGAACTTCTTACATCTTCAGTGATTAAGAAAAGCTTCTGAGACTGGTGGTGGTGGCACACGCCTTTAATCCCAGCACTTGGGAAGCAGAGGCAGGCAGATTTCTCTGAGTTTGAGGCCAGCCTGGTCTACAAGAGTTAGTTCTAGGACAGGCTCTAAAGCAACAGAGAAACCTTGTCTTGAAAAGATTAAAAAAAAAAAAAGAAAGAAAGGAAAAGAAAGAAAAATAAAAAGAAAAGAAAAGAAAAAAAGCTTCTGTCTGGAATGAGACTGGGCTATAAGTATCAATGGGCTACCTTCATTAATCCAAATGGTCTAGCCATGTCCTCTACTCACAGGTTATACAACCTCCCAACACATCACTACTAAGTGGGCACAGATTGTTAAATTACAATAGACTATGGTTTAAACCTAAGAAAGAAAGAAAGAAAGAAAGAAAGAAAGAAAGAAAGAAAGAAAGAAGAAAATAAAGAAAAATAAAAAGAAAGGAAAAGAAAAAAAAGCTTCTGTCTGGAATGAGACTGGGCTATAAGTATCAATGGGCTACCTTCATCAATCCAAATGGTCTAGCCATGTCCTCTACTCACAGGTTATACAACCTCCCAACACCTCACTACTAGGTGGGCACAGATTGTTAAATTAAAATAGACTACAGTTTAAACCCATCTTTAAATACAATGTGCAATCTCATTTAAGTTTTGCGAAAATCTCATTCTGAGGCTATGGCTGAGACATATAGCTTCATTGAAAAATTCTCTAAGGAGGAGCATGGGGAATGATCATAAAAGGTACAAAACTAGACAGAGCGAAAGTTTCCTTCTCCACAGCCAAAGAGGTGTAATCTGGATGAGGGACTGGTCCTCAATGGTTTTTCAAATAGGGCTAAGCGGCCAGACATTCACATCTGTTAGTAATTTTCTGTTCTAGATAGTGAAGGAAAGCTCTCCTGTAGGAGAATGTGTGATGGTGAATACTCACTCTCAGTTTGAAAGGATTTTTAATTGCCTGGAGATTGGAGATTGACCTGAGCATGTCTGTGGCACTATTTCTAGAAACATTTCAGTGCAGAAAGAAATTTGGCCCTGAATATGGACACTGTCATCCCATAGGCTGGGTTCTGAAATGAATAAAAAAAGGAGAAAGCCAGTTGAGCATATGATTCACCCACATGTGTAAGAGCTGGGAGCTGCTGTGGCTATCATTCATTCCTTGTCACAATGGGCAGTACCTTCAAACCTTTCTTTAGTTTGCTTACTGTTAGCTATTTGATCCACAACAGTGAGCAATGTAGCAAATATAGAATATACGTTTTTTTAATAAAGCATCTTTCTTTGATCAGAGGCAGAATTTTTAAAGTGACTCGTCTGAATACTGCCTATGCTTGAGGAAATGAAGCGTTGGGTCCTCATGGTGTACAGTTCTGATCAGCTCCCACAAAACACATTACAAATGACCAGGTTAAAGATGTGATCACCCTAATAAAGCACTGTCTATATAAAAACTGAGTGTGCGCAAGCCCACCTTTCTTAAGAACAGTATCTTCAGTATTCATTCTTCCCAGAAAAAGAATCCATGAGTAAATTATGAGTTATTCTAAAAATCATTTCCAGGATTTCTCTGGAATCTGGCATTAACCTAAATTCCTGGCATGGGTCTTCACATCTTCAAACACACACCTGAGAACTCAAATAGCTCACAGCCGGAACTGCTGGCAATCTTACCTGTGATAACAAAATGGAAAGGTTCATGCCAAGAAATGCTTTAAATGACATAAGGCGTGACAGATGAGGCCTTTCTCCAAAAGAAAGAAAGGAAAAAAAAAAAAAACCCAAGGACAAGTGAATCCACCTTCACCTGAGGGCAAGATACAAATCACCATAATACAGACCTTCCCAGTCAGTTGAACCAGACTCAGCCTGACCATGGGTGTGGTGGAGGAAGTCACTGCCTGCTCAGTAGGAGTTGGAACAGCCTGGAAGGCCTGAAGTTTCCCGTACTTTCTCCTGCATGTAATCATTTATTTCCTGAAACTCAACCATGCCCTACTTATAGCTCCAAATGCCATTGGAAATGCAGCTCCTTCCATAATTACTAGCCTTAAAAGGGCAAAAGAAAAAAATACTCCACTGACTGCTGTTCAAGCAACTGATATAATGAACTACTTTAAATTCTGGTTTAGTTGCATTGGGGAGAATGGGTATCTAACCACTTTTGCATGGAGAATGTAATAAAAGTTTTGTGTTATGTAAACCTTCTTGCCTTGCTCGGTGTCCCTTTTCTATTACTGTTGAACAAAAGCAGATTTTAAAAGAATAAGTTTATTTGACTTATGGTTAAAGAGGGGGAAAGAGTCCATCGTGACAGAGAGTCGTGACAACAATAGAGCAAGGATGGCAGCGTGGCAGGAAGATGAGAACTCAGGTGATCAAATGCATGACTATGACAGAGAGCAAACAGGAAGTGAATCAAGACTATAAACTCTCAAACCCTATTCCAAGTGACAAACATCCTTCAGGAAAGTTCTACCTCTTAGAGGTGATACAACTTCCCCAACAGGTCAATCAACTGAAAGCACCATGTGCTTAAATGTCATCTGAGTTAACGAACATTCTCATTGAAACCACCATATTCAGAAAAAGGTAAATTTGCATTTTCATTGAACTTTTCAGTTAGACAGAGTATGTGTGTGTGTGAAAGGAAGAACCTAGAGAAACTCTAATGTCTGGGTCTCCGCTCTAGTTTCTTTATATTCAATCTTTCTTTACAATTTCATGCAACTTCACAAAGGCAGCAGGTCAACCGATAAGTCCTCATGCAAACAGGAGAACTTCCTCTTCTAGGGATATCTATCTACCTATCTTCCTTCCCTCCTTTCTTCCCTCCTTCATTTCTTCCTTCCTTCTTTTTTTTCTTTTTTCCTTTTAAATTCTACATGGTCTGAGACTGTAGAAAACTCTGAATTTGAACTGTTGTTAACATAGAGTTATCTCCAGTAAAATATTTCAACACGCCTCTCTTATTTTCACCTCAGTGGTTCAGCAAAGGGAAAGTGTAAAATGTAATAAATATGTAAAAATGGCATGTGTAAATCCTCATAAATTGCTACATTGTAAAAGTGGACAAAAAGAATGAAAGAGTTAAAAAGATAATTGGCTAGCTTCCCAGCAGAAGACAGGAGGTCTGAAGAAAACTCTGAACTAAACAGAGTTAAGGGAACCAGCAAAAAATATTGAGCTTTAGGGAATTATTAATAGTAAGACCTATTGCCATCCCTCAAACCAAGAAAGCCGCCTGTCAGGAAATGTGGACATATAGCCACTGATACATCATGGTGACAACATGGGGAGGAGCAGAGGAAGACAGCTCTGGATGTGCTTTCTTTCCTTCTCTTTCATCTCCTCATGGAAGTCCTCATTGGACAAACCCAAATGAAAGCCAGAATACTAGAGAACACCTCAGAACCAGAAAACTTCCTGGTGAGGTGATTTGTGACAATAATCACAGCGCCTGTGACGCAAAGCCTAAGAGGACTGACAGCAATTCAAATCTAGAGTGGGCTATAGACTGAGACCATGAAGAAGAGAGAATGAAAGAAAGAAAGCAAGAAAGTGAGCAAGCAGCAAGGAGGAAGGCAAGAACAAAAGTTAAAGGTTTTATTTTTGTAAATAAAAGTAAAAAGAGGTGTAAGAGGAGAGAGGGCCTGCTTTTCATCCCTGCCGCCCAGCTAGCTTACACCCGAAAAACCACATAGAAATTGTATTAATTAAAACACTGCTTGGCCATTAGCTCTAGCCTCCTATTGGCTATCTCTGACATCTTTGTTTAACCCATTTTTTATTAATCTGTGTTCACCACGAGGTTGTTGCTTACCAGGAAAGATTTAGCATGTCTGACCTGGCATCTCCATGGCGGCTCTCTGACTTTCATGAAACAGGAACCCTGAAGGATCATCTCACCTTTAGGCAAGTTCAGCAGTCATCTCTCTGTGGGTAGTGCATGTCCAGTGAAGCAGTCCAGGCAAGAGAAGTTTTTTGCACAAATGGCTAACCAACTCCATAAGGAGTCTCTTCTATGCCCATCTTCCTCTTGAAGTAGCTGCTGTTGCCAGGAGCAGACGTGTCTCATTGTCATGAAAAGTCCTAAGTTATTAAAACATTTTAAATTCCATATTCTGTAGTCTTTGAAAGATATGAAGAATGCCTATCTAACTGAAATATATCTCTATATATCTAGAAAATTTAATTAACATGACTACAAGTTTGACTACTATTGATGATTATCCACTAACAACCTATATTTTCTAATTATACATTACATTTTAAAATGAACTACACAATCACAATACCTTAATCAAGAGCAGAAATATACATATAATAAGATTGACCTGAAGTTTATATCAATAAAGCAAGATCCATACCAATGTAAATTATTCATATTTATATCAAAGAGGTATTAAGAACCATGTTGCCTTATTAATTAGAAAGAAGTAAAATTGTAAGCAAAAAAACCTAAAATGTTTGTTTACTTTTAAATGTGTATTCTCTATTTCATATGAATCTTTTAATGTTAATTTCTCAATTATACTAAAATCTAATATGCGATCACTTGATCTGACTTTTATCTTGTTAATTGTATATATTACAATTGTATATATTATTACAGTAGTTTAATAGAAGGGTAGAGATGATCATTCTGAGTTGCATTTGCATTATGTGCTCTTTTACAAGGTCAATAAACAAAAGGTAAACAAGCATCTGAAAATGTTGTTGAAATAAATTATAAATAAAAATATACTTAAGTACATTTACCATTAAACATTATTATCTTAAAATTAAAAAAATGGAAGGGAGGAAGAAAAGAAGGAAGAAGGGAAAAAGATAGCACCAGTTTCCAGGAAAAGGGCATGACACGTAGAGATAAAGGTGGGACTGGAAGCAGAAAGTATGGGTGAGACTATATTTCTTCTTTTTCCTTTACTGTCTCTGCTATTGAATAGCTAAGAAAAGTCTATTGTCCAGTGTACAGGGATTGAGAGTAGGTACATTTGTTATACAAGATGATATCTCTCTTTGTTTTCTTTTCTGCTACTGTGAGAAAAACCATGACTGGGAGAAACTCGGGAAGGGAAGGGTTTGTTTGCCCTACAGGCCATAGTGAATCACACTGGGAAGCCAAGAGAGAGAGACTCAAAGCAGAAGCCTGAAACAGGAACCCTGAGTACTGGCTTTTTCCAGACTTTATGATACTCTGGCTGGCACTTCCCACATCAGTTATTCTTGTTTGCTTCTCATTTGCTGTGATAAACCATTTGTGGGAAAAAAGGTTGATTTGATTTAGTATTTATAATTTATTGTTTTGAGAAGGTAAGGCAAGAACTCAAGGCAGGGATCTGGAGGCAGGAACTGAAGGAGAGGCAAGTGCTGCTCACTGGCCTGTTTGGTCCTTTTCTTTTATATCCAAGGCCCACCTCCCTGTGTGGCACCCAAGTGGGATGCACCCTCCCCAATCAATCATTAATTAAGGGAATGCCCCACAGACTTAGTTACAGGACAATTAGATGGAGGCAGTTCCCAAGAAAGTCCAGTGTGTGTCAAGATGATTAAAAAAGCAAATAACCAGAGCAGTTATCAATCGAGAAAATGACCCACAGGCAAGCCCATAGACCAATCTGATATAGGTGATTCTCTCTTTCTGGGTGTGTCAAATTGACAACTAAGATTAATCATTCCAGTGTCCTGTTCTAAATATCTGCTCAGAATTTCCTGAAATTAGAATGTAAAGCTTATAAGAGAATCTCTGTGTGGTTTTTATTTAATTTTTTTTCATATATTTGGCCTAGCACTCCATTATATTTCTGATAAGGCAACTTTTTCTTTAATTGGATTATGGCAAGTGATTGCAATACTTAGAAAAAATGAAAACTGGTATTTTTATATATATATATAAATGTGTGTTTTTCATCTTTGGGTCTTCTACAAGCACAGTTGATTTGAAGCTTTCTTTCCAGACTGGATTTACGAATTTCTTATTACCATTTAAATGTAGAAAAGAAGAAGCTATTTCTTAGGAACATTTTGGTGAATACTCTTATAAAGGAAAACATCACCTTGGAGTGGAAGACAATTCTGATTTCCATACATCAGGTTTGCTTCAAGCAGTGAAGAACTGTATGTGTCGGAATGGGATAGCTAGGAAACACAGCTTTGGGGACGGGACTGGAATTTAGTATGTATTTTAAAATACAAATTGCATTGTCACATGGTGAGGTCCATGTTGTGATGACTAGAACCAAGGCTGTATTTTTGTAACCACATTTTCACTACAATAATCCCCCAAACCACTGTAAAGTGAAGGTGCCAATAACCATTGGGAAATGAAAGGAAGAAAAAGACACAACTTCTCATTTCCTTAATAATGAGTTCCTTATTTTTATGAATTTATTCAACATCCACTTGACTTGAATAGTAATGAAATGCAAATGCTTTAGAGGTGATTTTCTTCATTTTCAGAACTATCTGTCAGCAGACAATAAAAGTGGCTTGGCATGTGCCAGAGGTGTGGTTTGCAGGGACAATGAGTCAGAAATTGGGAAAAAAGTAGAGTTAGAATTCAAGTGTGGTCCACTGTTTTAATGAAATA
Source organism: Ondatra zibethicus (assembly GCA_004026605.1). Lineage (NCBI taxonomy): Eukaryota > Metazoa > Chordata > Mammalia > Rodentia > Cricetidae > Ondatra > Ondatra zibethicus. The sequence goes on along the minus strand of PVIU01003413.1, from coordinate 50,841 downwards.
AAATATAGTGTTATATTTTTCTCTGTGCCTGTATGTTCATGTGTGCCCACATGCATGTACATACTAAAAGTCTACCATGTACTGCTACCCCTGGTGCTATCTGACTTGGTTTTTTGAGAACTCACTGACCTTGCACTGATGGGTACCCGATGAGACTCAGGATCACTCCTCTCTATGTCCATGATGCTGGAAGTATAAGTGTGTCAACATACTCAGCTTTTCACATGGCTTCTACAGGCTTACACTCAGGTCCTCAGACCTGCGGCCCATGCTTTCATCATGGAATTGTCCTAAGTCCCAGAAAATTCTTTATTTTTAACAAATAGGATTTAAATTCATAGCATTCTTCATTCTCTGATTCATTAATTCACTGAATTAAATAGCCATTGAGTAACTGCTTGTTTGGGGCTCTGTGTACAGAGATGTGAACAGCACTCAAGCATGCTTGCATAACTTCTACCTCAAGATTAGAACAGTTCCTTTACCTTGGTGGCTCCTGAACATCATCACAAATCACTATTGGATTAGTTGACTTGGTAGCTTTATCTTTGAGTACTTGTAGGAGGGTGCTGGCTGCTTGTGCTTTTTGGCTGCCTGGTTAGCTTAGCCCTGAAACAATCACACAGAAACTGTATTAATAGGCCACTGCTTGGCCTATTAGTTCTAACTTCTTATTGGCTAACTCTTACATCTTAGTTTAACCCATATCTAGTAATCTGTGTATTGCCATGAGGCTGTGACTTACTGGGTAAAATTCCCAGCATCTGTCTCCAGTGGCTCCATGGTGTCTCTCTGACTCCACCCTTCTTTCTTCCATCATTCAGTGCCATCTTCTCTGCCTACTGAAGTTCTGCCCTATCAACAGGCCAAGGCAGTTTCTTTATTCATTAGCCAATAAAAGCAACACATAGACAGAAGGACCTCCCACATTAAGCACCCATACAAAATTCATGAAATGTGATTGGGACAGTAGGTGAGCTGCCACTGGAATGAATCCTAGAATGAAGTGCTGGGTTCCTAGGAAGGAACAACAGGGTGAACTTTTACAAAGCCCAATGTCCTGAATGGCATTCCAGTTCCTTCTCTAGTCTCTCATGTATTTGATGGTTTTGTGTGTGTGCATACACACACACACATAAGAATCATGATCTTTATATTAAGCCATTATTTTTCAAAGTTGATTATTTGTATAATTGTTGCAACAAAATACTCAATAAAAACAATTTAAAAACAATTTCAAATGAGAAAGGTTATTTGACTTGCAGTTTTGGGACACATAGCCATATTGTGATCACTGTAGGGACACATGGATGTTCATGTTCAGTGCTCTTATTCATCCTTGACACCACACCATAGAATGGGGCCAGTCACACCCAGGGTAGTTCATTCTACCTTAATTAGCCTAATCTGGGTAATCCCTCACAGATATACCCAGAGATTGATTTTCATGGTGATTCTAAATTTCATCAAGTGGGAAATCAAGATTAATCAACACATTATTCAGTTTTAAAAATATCTATGAAAAGAAAATTCTACAACTTCTAGCAAATTAAAAAACAATAGCCTTGGAGACTTGCAAGATGGCTCAGAAGATAAAGGCATTTGCCATGAACCAAACAACCCAACTTAAATCTCCAGACCCCACATGACAGAGGGAAAGAACTGACTCTTGTAAATTGTCCTCTAACCTCCACATGTATACCATGGCATGCAAGTACATACATATATGCAGAGAAAGACACACACACACACACACACACACACACACACACACACACACACACGACAAAAAAAGAATCATAGTCTTATAGTTTCATCCCAACCACAAATACTTTATAAAGACAGAGAAACAGCATGACATTCTTTCCTCTTCCTTGCTTTCTCTATTGTTTGGACCTGCTATCCCAGTCATAAGAAGACTTTATAGATGGGCTGATACCTCTGAACTTTGAGAATAAGTGATTGCTCACAGCGGCATGCTTTAGTTTGGTTGCTCTTGTGATTTATCAAGTTAGCTAAGCCTACTGCCCTCTTTTCTAGTGCCTGCCTCTGGTAACCTCTGACTGAGCTCTCCACTTGCCCTAGTCACAGAAGCTACTTCCTAGTTAGGTTTCCTAGTAAAAAGAGTCCAGATACAGGTGCCTGGCTCAGCCATTCTCTCCTATCTCCAAGTCCCCCACTTCATGCCACATCTACTTAGCACACACAGTCATTACTATACCTTGAAATCTCCCCTGTGCAGTCATCAGAGGTTCTAGGCCCACGTTCCTGGCAGCTGGTGAAAACTGTAGTGAAAAGATCATCTGGGTTCACTCCACTTGTCTAGTGAAAGATAGTCTGGATTCACTTTACTTGTCTTTACTGTAAATTTTAAAATAGCCATCGAGAACTGTATTTTTATATGAAAGTGCTTCATGTTTCATTGTCCTTAAAGGTATTTTCTTAGCCAATGGAAATTTAGTGAAGGAGAAGGGAAGACTTTGTGGAGTGCCCTAGAAGCTCGTCTATCCATGATGCCTATGAAGACTAGGTTATCTGCAGCTACCATGTAGTCATTTTAGGGTTAATTTTATCACTGCCTTTGTGCTGGCTATTCCCAGTCTCTTGATACTTCTTCAGCAGAATATAATTCTAAAGCTGTTATGCTTGATCATGTTTGTTCCCATATATACCCAGCTCTTAAATTCCCCGGGAGAGGTTAGTCTGAGTTTAAAGTAAAATATGGATGTCTCTATTCTTTACCTGTATTCCATATTGCTCTCAAATTGATGCTACTAGCTGCCAAACTGCACAGGTTTCTCTGCTAGTATCAGAACCATATGCTGTATTCTATAGGAGATCGCATGATAAGCTTCAACGCAAAGCATTTTTTTTATAATGCAAGAACAAAGGTTATGTGGTTCTGAAGCACCAGACCTGTTCACACTGTCACTTAATGCCAGTGGCATTCCTGGAATGCAAATTCTGAGACTCAGGTCATGGATTAATCCATGACATAGCTTTGTCTCTCTGTTTCACTTCATGTCGCTCTCAAGAACAGTAACATTCATACACGATGAAAGGTGAGAGAAGGACAAATGTGCATTTAAGACTCAATTGCAGCAGGGTGCTGGTGGTGCAAACCTTTAATCTCAGCACTCGGGAGGCAGAGGCAGGCAGATCTTTGTGAGTTCAAGTCCAGCCTGGTCTACAAGAGCTAGTTCTAGAACAGCCTCCAAAACTACAAAGAAACCATCTAAAAACCAAATAAAAAAAAGACTCAATTGCAAAGCATTGACCTGTGTTCCATGTGACTCCCATTTTAGAGAGTGATGGGGGTATTCCTCTGTATATGTGTTGCTCTTATTGGTTTGTGAATAAATACTTTTGAATTATGTGTATTAATTATGCTTTGGAATATGGCAGGATAGAATATAGCAAGGCTGGAAGAGATATATAGATAGAGTAGGTAAAATTAAAGAGATGCCTTGTAGCTGCCAAAGGAGAAAGACACCAGAACAGAACCTTACCCAGTAAGCCACAGCCTCATGGCAATACACAGATTAATAGAAATGGATCAATTTAAGATATAAAAGCTAGCTGTTGGTCAAGCAGTGTTGTAATTAATATAGTTTCTGTGTGATTATTCGGATCAGGGTGGTCAGGAAACGAACGAGCAGTCTCAGCCTACAAGAGAGGGTTTCATCATATACCTCAAGCACTGAGATTGAGCACAATCTGTACAGATAGTCTTTCAGGGATTATAGCCTGGCCCCAGCATTTCCTAGATATGCAGAGCAAAGCTCAACATTTATAAAATGAAGATAGTGTTATAACCCCCACAATTAGTTTCAGGACCCATGAGCTCATTGATGTGAAGAGCTGGAACATTGACAGTAAGCAAAATAAGTGACATGAACATTCCTCCTTAAGATGCTGTGATAGAGACATTGACATTGAGGAAACAGTAGAGAAGGATAGATAAAACTCATTTGACTTCTGGTTCAGAGTGTACAGTTCACAGTACAACTTGGTGAAATCATGTTGTCAAGGAGTCAGACTCCCTTCCTGGCAACTGAGAAGCAAAGGGAGAGAAAGAAAGGATCCTGGACTCCAATATCCTCCTTAAGGACTCCTCCTTTGTGACTAGGTTTTCTTCCACTAGGCCTCCCCTTCCAAAATGCAATGTTTCTGATAACGCAAAAATGATGATAACCATACATTAGATGTTTGAAGTCTGGACCATAGCAAAACTTGTATGTTTATAGAAGTGATTTAACCTTATATATTTTACAGCTATCAATCACTTTTGCATCATTCACATTTCTGAATCAAATATGATCCACTTCTGTATTAGTGAGGGTTCACTAGAGAAAGATAACTGATGGAATAGATATATATATATGTATATATATATACATATATACATATATATATATATGATTTATTAAGGAAGCTTAAAGGATATGGTCTATTTCAATAATTGTAGTTTGCAGTTGAAGAAAGCAGAGGCTGTTCAATCCACAAAGGCTGGATGCCTCAGTCGGTCTTCAGAATTTGCTGGAATCCTAAAAATGTAGGCAGTAATGCCAGTAAAGTAATAAGGTTGCCAGCAAGAATAAGAGCAAGTAGGAGAAGACAATATACTCCCTTCTTCCATATCCTTTATAGAGGCAACTGCCTGAAGGTATGGCCCTGATTTAAGGTGAATCTTCCTACAACAGAAGACCTGGGTTTAGGGTGGGTCTTCCCACTTCAAATAATTCAATCAAGAAAAATCCCTCACAGATGTACTTGGCCACTTGGGTGTGAGTTAATTTCAGATGTACTTTGGTTGACAAGGAAGAACAGCCATAACAACTTGCTAGTTCTATGCACAGGATAAAGATGAATAGGAGTCAAGAAAGAAGTAAGAAGTAAACCCAGTAACCTGCTTGAATCTTGGGAACTGATCTGGGCATTGCTACAAGGTCCCCCTTGGAATATGACTTAACACTGCCAGGACTAAGTGGTGCTTAGCAAGGACTCAGGATATGTATGAGCCACAGTTTCTAGTGTAGCCAGGTTTATTTTATTAGGGGAAGGTAGAGCACAGAGGCATGTGTTATTGGCATGATGTAAAGTGTGTAGGCTGGCACACTAAAGCAGCTCAAGGAGTGTTAACATTCTCACATCTGTGATATGGGCTGTCTCACAATGGCTTGAGATGTCCCCAATCTGTTACCACTGGTAATCGTCCTCTGCCAATTGAAATGTCTTGCTCTTCAGTAATTTTTCAAACATGCAGTTATGTATCCCTTAACAATAGTAACAGACAGAGGCATGTATCATCATGGGCCTTAATGTGAAAACAGCACAGAATATAACTCCAGGACTTCACATGAAGCTACTGCTGGCATTGCCCAGTGTGAGTTTTATAGAAAACTGTTGTTTTTTTTTTTAGGATCAAAAGGAGCATGTTCCAAAATAATGACCAAAGGACAATATGCCTATAAATCAATGCTATAGTTGCTTGTCACAAGGCAGAATAACTACTATACAGCCTTGTATGTGAAGCAATTTACACAACTAGCAGTGTGGTAGGTTTGCTTCACCAGCTCCACTATACACAAGGGTAACAATGTACCTCACTCTGCCACTACGAGACCTACAATATTACCAGGCCATAGGGATTCCTTGCCGCCATTGAAGTCTTAAATTTCTCCCCTGTTGCGAATGTGACTTATAATTGGCAAGTGCTGGTTCTTCAGAACATGGCAGTTTTTCCTATTTTCATTATCTCCCATTTCCAACCTTTTCTAAATGTTGTAGGTTTTATCTAAAAATCTTTTAAAAGAAGAATTTGAATTTTCTTCCCTAATTATTTCTGAAATGAAGCCCCCAAATGAAGTAAAATAAGTCACAATAGAGCAGGCCACCCCTGCCAGAAGACCATAACCCCTCTTTCCTAATCCTCCCCTGCTTGCTTCAGGTCTATCACTATGAGTCAGACACAAACTCAAGTGGATACCCTTGGCTCAACCACTAGCCAGACGACCAGCTAGGCTGCCCTTGAACGTTCTTCACTCTCTGTTCCCTCAGGCCTAATCTTTGGGTTGTCCTTAAGGCTACAGCGGAACGGCAGCTGCAGCTTTCCCTCACCCTTTTCCATACATCCTGTGTAACCCACAAACTATACTACTTGGCCTCTCTTACCCTGTAGTTGCTGTGTCCTATCTCACAACTGAGATAGAAACCCCCTGCTCAACCACAGGCTATACCTGCCAGATGACCAGATGATAAGGTAGGCTATCGTGAACCTTCTATGCTCTCTTTGTTCCCCCAGACCCAATCCTCATGGTTACCCCTAGTGCTGCAGTAGACAATCATTCCCTGGACTCCTCCTTCTCCAGCACCAGCAAGTATTCCCATGAACATACCAACCAGACAGGCCAGTAAAGCAGTTAACACACCACCCATGTACTCTCTGAAAATCCAGAGAGGAACAGAAACCAAGGACATAGAGAACATCTACCCAACAAAGACAGACCCAGAAATCAGTACTTAGGTTCACAGTCACTGCAGTGCCAGGTACCTAACCTGCAGCATACGTACACAAGAACAGTCAGGGCCATAGACCTCCCCAGGTCGCAGCTAGCCTATCACAGCAGGCCCTGAATATTCCACATAGCTGAAGCACAAGAAAAAGACCTTAAAACCAACTATATGAAGAGGATACAGCTCCTTAAAGAAGAGGCAAATACCCCCCCCCCAAAGAAATACAGGAAAGGGCTGGAAAGATGGCTCAGAGGTTAAGATCACTGCCTGCTCTTCCAAAGATCCTGAGTTCAATTCCCAGCAACCACATGGTGGCCACAACCATCTGTAATGAGATCTGATGCCCTCTTCTGGCCTGTAGGTGTACATGCAGGCAGAATACTGTATACATAATAAATAATAAAGAAAACATTAAAAAAAAAAAGAAATCCAGGAATAGACAACAAACAATTGCAGGAAATAAATAAATCCCTCAAAGAAAGTCAGGAAAATACAAACACACAATTGAATGGAAAGAATAAACCCCTTGAAGAAAGCCACGAAAGAAACAAACATTTGAAGGAAAGGAATAAAACAGCTCAAGAAAATGGAAATAGGAGAAGTAAAGAAAACAAAAACAGTGGGAATTCTGGAGTTAAAAAAAATAGGAATGCATACAAACTACAGAGACAAACTTCATCAACAGAATACAAGAAGTAGAAGAGAGAATCTCAGGAATTGAAGATAAGATAGAAGAAATGGATACATAAGTCAAGGAAAATGGTAAATCTAGAGAAATCATGACTCAAAACATCTAGAAAATCTGGAATACCATAAGAAATCAAACCTAAGAATAATAGTAATAGAGGAATACAAAGAATCTTAGTTCAAAGGTACAGAAAATATTTTAAACAAAATCACAGAAGAAAAATTTTCCAACCTAAAGGAAGATGCCTATTAGAGTACAAGAAGCTTACCGATCCCCAAATAAATGGAGCCAGAAAAGAAAGTCTCCTCACCACAAAGTAATGGAAAGACTAAAGATACAGAACAAAGAAAGAATATTAAAATCTGGGGGAGAAAATTTCCAAGTAATATATAAAAGTAGACCTATTAAATTCACACTCATTTCTCAATGGATACTCTCAAAGAAAGCCAGAAGGTCTTGGACAGATATTATGCAGACTCTGAGAGGTCACAGATTCCAGAAAGGACAATGATGAAAATCCACATTCCAAACAAAATTTTGTATATCCAAATGTAGGGTTTGTTTTGTGACTTTAGAATCTAAACAGGATTCCTTGTAGGATCTTCTAGTTTCCAGGACAGAAAGTTTTGGAGATTTGAATTGGGTTTAGGTGATTAGTCCTAAGTTATAACTACTTGTCCTAGACTTTTCCAAATTCACTGCATTGTGGGTTCTGAACTCAATTTATGTATTGAAAGAAGCATTCAGGGCAAGTACCAACAGGGTATACACAGAAAATGCTACTTTGGTAAGCATTCTCCTAGGTGATCTAGTGGAGCAAGGTGACACTTGATCTATTCTCCTTTTACAGCATTCAGAACCATTAGGGAAAAGGACATTGCTGCAATGGGGAAGGCCACAGGGTGATGTAGCAACAATCTATGTGTTGTAACCTGTCACTTTAACTTTATTGTGTTTTCTGACTTAAAACCCAGTGTGATTCCTGGTAAAGAAATAAGGATCCCGAGTCTGGTCCAGTGTATTCCTTAAAACATGGAACTACTGATTATTTCAGGTTGGCAAACTTTGTGTGTGGTAAGTCTTTTAATACTATCATTTGAAATTACTACATTGAAGATACAAATAACTTAAATACCTTTAAGAAGGACACAGTCATCTAAAATAGCTACTGAGGTTTTGTGTACCCCAATGAAAGCCCTCCAGATCTCTCACACTCACTTGTACAACCAAGTGCAGAAAATTCAGTGTTTATACATCAGAGCCCTGATTAAGGCAGTGAGGTCATGCTACTTCCTAGACTCTTGCAAAATTCATGGGGGAAAGGAGAATGTTTTCCCCAAATGCATACTCCCCCCATCATCTACTAATGGATGCCAATCACACTGAAAGTCCTGATTCAGACTTGACTGTGTCATGAAATCCTCTAGTGACACTTGGTTTATTCTCATATTAGTTACAACTGTGACTGTCATCCTTTTGTTTTGCAATATGGTTATTTACCAATCAATTGCAGAATTTCAACACTAATAATAACTTCAAATCACAGCTGTCACAAACCCTTTAAATCACTGCTTTGTTTTGGTCCATTTCAGAAGAATCAGCTTCCACTTTTACCTTAGCATGTCACTGTGCATTCTTTTTTGAGCTTCTGTGTATTGACAGACTCAACACTCACTAGCGTTCCTTCAAAAATTGTTAGTGATGAGCTATACAGTGTGTGTGCAAACAGATCTTCACTATTACCTCCATATTAACCTTCCCAATGCCTTTCTTAGTGCTCTCCCTTCTTGGGCTTCTCAACTGCCTTCTTTTCCTTAATAATAATATTCAGTAATCATGAAATTAGGTGCAAGAAAGATGTCCTGGTTTATCACATGCCAACCAGGGAAGCTCTACCCTTTTCTTCTGCAATCTCTGTACCCTGTGAGAATCTTGCTGTCACAGTTCAGCGGCTTCTTTGTGAATTGATCATCCTGCTGATTGTGGATTCTCAGGGTCAGGAACAATGTGATGTTCTTTTCCTGTGTTCTATCTTTACTGTTACATAGAACACTTTTAGTTACCAATAGGCAGTCTGACAAACCTCCATAGTGCCGGGGTAGGAACCCTATTGTGCTTAGGTAAAGTTAGGTTTTGTTAGAAAAGAATCACAGAGCTGATTGACTTTGTTGACTGGCTCATTCAGGAAGCAAATGCTCTAGATAATCTATCTGAATCAACCATCTACAAAGAGCTGAGCTATGATTTAGAGACTCACTTTGGTTTTAGTAATCTATCCTCTGTAGTTTAGTGATGACAACCATGAAATTATGCCATTCTGTTTCCTGATCAATGCTCACATATTTTCTGTCCAAATATTGGCTAAATAACAACAACAGGAGCCATATTTTGGGGGAAACAAGAGAGTAGTGCTAATAAAAACATGGCCAGTGACTGAACAGAAAGCAAAAACATAATTTCTACTTAGTAAGAAATACATAGTACCAGGCAGTGGTGGTGCATGTCTTCAATCCCAGCACTCGGGAGGCAGAGACTGGTGAATATCTGTGAGTTCAAGGACAGCCTGGTATACAAATCAAGTTCCAGGACAGCCAGCGCTGTTACAAAGAGAAACTCTGTCTCAAAAAACAATAGCAGCAACAAAAAAGAATGTGTGTTTAATTATAGTGACTGCTAGAACTTCACAGATGGAGACTGAGACACTGAATCCACTGAAACAGGTGGTTAAGACTGTTTTTTATCCTGCAATATCAAAAGGTGCTTACACTTATTTTTTAAAAAAAAATTGATAAGAGTGGATCTGAAAACATGGCCAGGGGAGAAAATAGAATATTATTATGCTCTTGAGTCAAATCCCATAAAAATAAATTTTATTATATTCCTTTATAATTTGATTTTGTTTGGCACAGAAGTGATCATGTCATGTCATTTTTGTGATTTTGACAAACACTAATTGCAACTTTGTAGCTTATAAATGATAGAAGTAAGCTATGTAATTTTTATAATTGCATTAAATATTTTGTGCATTGTTCCATACTTAAAATTTTAAATGTTCTTCTAAAATCTTAGAAAATGGATCTAATAATGGATTTCTGCCCCCCATCTTACAAAAACAATAGAAAACTTATTTGGAGTCAATATGTTCTCAACTCCAGATGTTTCAGCTTATTCTATATCTGAGAATATTCTGGTGTATATTAATATCCCAAGTTATTTCAAGTAGTCATATAATATTAACAGCTTTGATTTATGTTGAGATTGTATACTGAGTAAATTTTCCAGAAGTTTTGCTGTATTAAGCCATTTAATCATGAGAGTCTCATAGCCCTGTTATGAATTAGAGTCTCCTTAGTTCATGGATGATGAAAGAGAGGCACACAAAACTTAACTAAAGTTACCAAGGTCACACAGCTCCTGAGTGCCAAACTCAGGAAAGTCTCAGCACCTTATTTCTAAAGTCTACTTCCTGACTGTTCTACTCCATCTAAGAGTGCAAATCAGTCCAGTCATTAACTACACTCCGATAATCATCTTCAGTATGCTTTTATTTAGAAAAGTTTTTAAGCTAAATTAAGTGTGCTTTCAATTTTTTTTTTGGTTTTGTAAATTGAGTTCTGTGACAGAGAGCTAAATTTATGTATCATCTGAAATAAATTCAGCCTATTGCCCTTGATTCCATTTTTCCATTGTCAAGTCATCTCTCCGGTTCACAAAGTTTTGGCTTAACACCGCCACTGCCCCCCCCCCCTTTTTTCTCCGCTTTCTGATTTCACCATTGTGACTGGTAGATAACTGGATCTGTGAGTCAGTTTCTCCCTTAAGGAACCAGAACTTGGGTGAACAAGTGCACGAGTGCATCTAGTTAAATTATCAGAAGATAAGCAACTTCACTGTTCGGAAAGAGGAGATGTAGAATAGCCAAGTGTGCGGCAGAAATTCTTCACAGAAGAAAGCAAATTCAATTCACACTGGATCCAGCAAAGTACACGACGCCTAGATTAGATGAGAGATGGGACTGGATAGGGAGGACCTATCCAGGAAGCACATACTTTTCCTCCTGGTTAGCCATGTGACAACAGTGCTGCCCAGATTCAGAGCCGCTGCTGAAGCATGATGGTTAACTCTAGTTTCTTCATTCTATCTTTCTTTCCTTAACTATTGCTCTTGTTTACAACACAAATTTAGAAGTTATAACACAACATTTTAGTGCATATAGTGCAGTTGATCCAGGTCATAGCTTGCTTTCTAAAGTCAAAAATAAATAAATAAGTAACTGGGCCGAGACGATGGTTCAATTAGCAAAGTTGTTTTATGATGTGTAAGGGTGAGGAGCTAAGATCCAAGAATTTTTCTAAAGATGGCTATGGTAGCACAAATCTATTATCCAGTGTTTCCACAGTAAGATGGGATGTGGGGACAGGAGAATCTCAGGAATCTCATGGGCGAGTTAGCTGAGTGTGTATAGTGGCAAATAACAAGAGACCCTGTCTCAGACAAGGCAGAAGACAGTGGCTGACATTTGAGTAAGGCTGTTATTTTACTGCCACACACATACTGTGTCATGCTTCTAGTCCTTCCCTCCCTTGCTCCCTCCATCCCTCCTTCTGTCTGTCTCTGTCTCTCTCTATATATATATACTACATATGTGTGTGTATTATATACGCATATATATTAAAAAGCAATAAATAAATTCAGGACTTGAAGTTGGAGGTTCCATACACATAGAGCTGCCAGATGTTGTTGGTGGCATTTCTGAGTTTACAGTTGACATGGCACTAGTGTTGAAGGGAGCGGGGCCCCTTGTTCTGTCCCACCTGGCTAGCTTACATCTGAAATAACCACATAGAAACTACATTAAATTAAATTATTGCCTGGCCCATTAGATCTAATTTCTTATTGGCTAATTCTTACATCTTAATTCAACCCATTTCTACCAATCTGTGTAACACCATGAGGTCATGGCTTACTGGGAAAGATTCTAACCAGCATCAGCCTCAGGCAGGAGCTTCATGGAGTCTCTCCCTCTCTCCTTTCTTCCTCCCAGAATTCCGTTCTGTCTCCCCACCTACATAAGTTCTGCCCTATCACCAGGCCCAAAGCAGTTTCTTTATTAACCAATGAAAGCAACACAAATACCAAAGAACCTCCTACACCACACTAGGCCATTGAAACCCATAGCTCTAATTCTGAGATACATGGATGCATGCAGTAGAGTGGGGCTGATTAAGTGATTAAAGTACAAAATGAGAAATAAAGTGTTTTCTCCTGCCATAAAGACAGATAACCTTGAGCCATCATAAAGATACATGTATCCATCAAGTTATTTTCTGAAATGTCCTCAAGATACTGGTGTTGCTAATTCTTCACAATGACCTTGCTTTCAAATGGGGTCCTTTTCGGTATGTTATGAATTCTGGTACTAAACTAAGTTGGTCCCAGAGGTATGGAACCAAAGACAAGTTGAGGCTTCAGCTGCCCCACTTCTTGTACCTTTAGAAAAAAAAAGATAAAAACTCTTGGAATCTGCCACACATATATGATAAGCTTTTAGTAGGTCTGACTTTGTTTAGCTTCTAGTGGGTCATTTGCTTGCCTTCCCTGTAAGAGAGTCAGTGATTACTATGGTGAATAAACTGATCATGAATGTCATTTAACAAAATAAGAAGCATTTGGCCTTACAAGGAGAGGGCATGGCTTGGATTTGCAGGGACATGGATTTATTTTCTATAGCATTTTTAGGGGTATCTTGTTATAGTATGAGCACATTGACTAGGTAGACCATGGTTTTATCAGTACACATGGAAGATACTTGGAGCTCAGAGCATGCAGCATGGTGGGGAAAATGGATGTGTTCTCCTTTATGGATTGAATCTACTAGAGTGAAGAAGAAATATAAGCTTTCCAGAGCAGCTGTCAAAGGTAAAGATGCTATGGTTATAATGTGCAGAAGGAAGCAGGCAAGAGGGGAGGGTTACCAAGTGCTTGTTCCCTGCAGTGTGAAGGAAGTCCTGGGCTCTTCCCCACTAGCTACCCAAGTCTTAGTGAATTGTGTTACACTGAATGAGAAACTTTTAAGTTAAAATTATCTGGGTCAGCAGAAGCTGAGTTGGCAGGTCTACAAAGAGTGCAAGGATCGTCACAGGGAACAAAGGTTCAGAGAGAGGGGGATGGAGTGAGGGTGGGCCAGGGAAATAACAGTCCTCATGTCCGTCGACCCCATTTTCTGTGACATCTGGGCATCTGCAAGGTAGCAAACGTCGCAGAACCCTCGTAGAACTCTTGAAGTACGTATAGTCAAATGTTAACGTGAAGACGATGCTCTACATACAGCTCATGGCAGAAATGACTTCATGGATGACCCTGAAAAATGCATTCATTGCTTTGAAAATTTGTAAGTTTTAAAAACACAAAGAGTAATGGTTTCATAAGCAAGTTACCCTTTTTGTTTACAAGGCAGGCATGAAGACACAGCATCACAATCAAAGAAGCATCAATAATCAACATTTCAATCCTTTAGAAAAAGACATAGATTAAGTATCTATTTATTAACTTAAATATCAAACACTCAACACAGTTAAACCTCTAGATTAAAAGACAAAAGGGCTTGCTTTTCTGGACCAATGAGCTTTCCACTTTACTGCAATTTTGATCTAATAGGAGTCAACTTAATTTGAAGCAAATTAATGAAGAAGAAACATTTGAACTGGCAAATGATATAGAATGGATTTGATTTCAACAGATATTGACTCACCTATGAACTACAGCAATGATCATCATGGAAAGAAGTTTCCAAGAGTACAGTAGTGGTATTTGCATCTTCAGGGTAACCAACAACTCTCTAATTGAATCTAAGGACCCCTTGGTAAGAGGAATTCATACCTGACACTGTGAAGCTGGCTAACTACTCGATGCTGGGAAGGTCATTGACCCTGGAGGAGAACTCCCTGCTGTCCCTTCCCGAAACCACCATGAGTTCCAATTGCATTCCAAATACTTTTCCTTACGCTCACAGCTAAGCCTACCTTTCAATACTCATTTATTTTGTTCTAGAGTCATCCTTTTATTTTTTTTCTTAAAATTATTTTTCATTTTACATACCAACCCCAGTTCCCCCTCTCTCCTCTTCTTCCACCTCTACCTCCCTTCCTTCCCATCCCCCATCCACTCCTCAGAGGGGTAAGGCCTCCCTTGGGAGTCAATAAAGTCTGGCATACCAAGTTGAGGCAGGACCAAGTCGCCCTCTGCCCCATCAAGTCTGAGAAAGGTATCCCTCCATAGGAAATGGCCTCCAAAAAAAACAGTTCATGCACCTGAGATAAGTCTTGGTCCCACTTCCAGAGGCCCTACCAACAAATCAAGCCACGTAACTGTCACCCACAATCAGAGGGACTAGTTAGGTCCCATGCAGGTTCCTAATGTGTCAGTCCAGAGTCTGTGAGCTCCCACTAGCTCGGGTCTGCTGCATGGTTTTTGCCACAATGATCTTGACCCCTATGTTCATATGATCCCCTCTCTATCTACTTCAAAAAGGTCCTTTTAACAGTAAGCAGAGATCATTACAGAAATGTTCAATTGATCAAAATACAGAGATTGTGATCATGAGCTGGTTGTCTCCAACTGATCCTTTCATAACACAAGGTGTTTCCTTATAGCTAAGGCCAAGGTAACATTTTGGATGCATAAACATTCTAACAATCAGAAGATTGGGAAATATACTGTGAAAATGTGTCTTCTAGAAATGACAGAGATACTATACCTATAAAATTCAAACAATATGCTCATCTTAAAAACACTTGCACAAGCGCAAGCCAGCCGACAAGCCAATACGGTTTAGGGGGCTGTCACAAGTCCCACTAATAGCTAAAGTGTTGGGCAAGTAATGGGCGCTAGGAAGGGGAAATCGGTTTTCTTTAGGAAGAAAAACCCTGTATGTTAGCTGATCCCAAAAGGTTGCCTTGAAATACCTAAACAAATGAGCAAAACTAAATGGATTCATAAGACTGTGTGTGTAAGTGTGTGTGTGTATGTGTGTGTGTGTGTGTGTGTGTGTGTGTGTAGAGCAATAATTAAGAGGTTATAAATTTGAGTAAAAGTGAATTGGAGAATGTGAGGAACGAGAGAGTGCAGTATAATCATTGAAGTTAATGTAAATAAAACACAGATATATGAAATTCTTAAAAGATTAAAAATTGAATTTACAATTTTATATACAAAGGGTAGCTATCATACTTAGAAATTTTTAATCTGATAGAAAGGCATAGGGTGTACATTTTTGGGACACAGATTTACTGTCTATGTATGCTATGAGGACACAACTCACAAAATGGAGCCTGCTGTGCAATCCTTTGCTTGTGGGAATGCAATCTGATAGTGTTAAACACCATGAAGACCTGGTTGAACTTTCATGGTCCTTGCAGCTTTGTGAGGCTATGAGCTGCAAAGAATGAAAACATATGACCTTCATGAAAATCCCTTTCTTTTCCCACTTCTCAATGGCAATAGGACCCTAGGGGCCTGGGGCACATGTTATTCCAGTGGAGGTCATGCTGATGACATTTCTATAGATTTTTTTCTCTTTCTCAAAGAATCAAAGATACAAGTACTAGGAAAGACCTATTGCTCCTTCTTTGGTTCTCCAGAGTCCTTGAGAATCACTTCTAAAGTTCTTTCCTGTTATGGCCAATCCAGTTTTAAATAAACTGGGAAATGAAGTACCCTTCAGAGCCTTTGGAGAGTTCTACCATAATTTAATACATTTGTTATGTAGGAGACTTCCTACAAAATAAACTTGCTGCAAAGGAAAAACTCCTGACTTTCTCTTTGTAATTTCCTCTCAGTTATTGACTGAGATCTTTCTGCCACCCAAAGAACCTAACAGTGCCTGTGGCTTTGTTAACTGTCTAGTTGGCAAATTGATCTTTTTCATTTTCATCTTCCAGTGGAGTATTTGTCACCATTTGAATAAGTATCAAATGGTAACTCTTGGGTTTTGATTTAGATAAATGGATTACCGGGAATGGGAGGGGAGAGATGGCATACTTGTCAGTTCTCAAGTAAACTACGTTTCTCAGGAACTATGTTTCCCCCCACCTTTGGAGACTACATTGCCATTAAAACTCTGTGCCTCCGAAAATGGTTTGTGTTAAGATGAAAGAGAGACGTCCTGTAAAGGCTTTGTGTTTTCTCAGATTTGTCCAGTTCATCATCTCAGGCTGTGTGCCGGCCTGCATGCATGTGTGCATGTGTGTACTAATACTTATATGTAGTTATATATTTTGTTTCTTACTAAGGGACTAGTTCAATAGAACTATCTGCTTTAAGGGATGAGCCTGACGGATTACTGTAATTCATAGGCCTTAATTAGCTGCACAAACCATTAGCTACAATTAGACCATTATAAAACACTTGATGCGCTATGTCAACCATGGGGCCTCATTTATTCTTGTGGCAGGGATCAGGAATGGGGGGAGGGCGAGCACACCACACCACCAAGCATGCTAATAAAGAATGATTTTTGATTTAAGATGTTGCCGATAGTGCCTCAAAATTAATCCCAATAGCTGTCTAATTTGTGTCGGTAGATGGTATATTTATTGTAACATGACACCAAAACGAGTTACCTGCAGCAGGAGTGCTAATGTCAGTGCCTGGAGATCAGGCTCCGTATGATGGGGCTCTCAGAGTCACTGGTGCGGAGTGTTCCCAATGGGCCATTTGGCCTCATCTTTCTCTGAAATCTCTCTCAGCAAGCTGACTTCCACTTTATGATGTTTAAGTAATAATAATAATAAAAAGAAAGAAAAATGGTGAAATGAAATGGAGAGACACTTCCTGGCAGAGAAGAGAGACAACGAGAACAGAGGGAAGCAAATGAAAGGGAAGACACAACAGGGAGGTATACCAATTATAGCCTCCTGGATTAAAGATTAGCTCTAGAAAATTATGGAAATAAAGAACAGAGCTGAGCCTGAGGTGTTCACCAAACTCCCATTAAGGAGAAGAAATGAAAGTAAGTCGATAGTGAGTCAGAGTCTTCCTGCAGGCATGGAAAGAGAAATAGCACTGTCCCCTACTTACTCTAAGACTACTGGATGGTGATATTTTACAGCCACGTAGGGTGCTACAGCTTTAACATGTGTTCATGTTCTTTACACATCTTCAGCAAGTGTGGGAGGCGTTGGAGGCTGAGAAGCTTTGGTTCAGGTGCGTGGAGCAAGGTTGTTGTACAAGGTTTTGGTTTTAGTAAAACAATAGGAAAAAGCTGAGATTAAGTTGTTGTTACCATAGACCCTATGTAAAATGAGTGACTCCAAAGGTCATGGTGAAGTGAAGGGAGAAAAGAAGGAAGAAGAGGGAGGAAGAGGAAGATAGGGCAGATAAAGAGGAGAAGGAGAAGGAGAGGAAGGAGAAAAAGAAAGAAGAGAAAGAGAAGGAGGATGATGGGGGGGGTTAAAGGAAGTTTCTTGGATTTTCCTAAACTTCATGGTTTAGAAATTAGAAGTGGTGGGAAACAAGCCCTTTTGTTCTGAAACATCTCCCTAAGTAGCTACCACCAGGAGCCATCATCTGAAACCCTTAGCTACACCAGTCTCTCTTTTCTTAACTGTGGTCATGTGTAAAATTCAGCCCATTGCTAGACCCAAGCATGGCACACCCGACTCAGCCGTTCAAGAGTCTGGAAATTGACACTTTGGACAAATTTTGGTGAGCTCAACTGTTGATGTTTCGAGTATCCTGAGCCTAAGCCAATTTGTCCAAGCATTGGCTATGAGTTACAACTACCCTGGAATCGTTTGAAAAGATAATGTTAATTTCTCCATCCACCTAATAAAGCAAACAATTCTAAGGTGGAACTGTTGTAGTTAGCAAGACTACCCCCAATCATTCGTGGGTTTAGAACAGAGATACTGTCGTCTGAACATCTACCTAGTAATGTCCAACCAGCATCAATTAAGTATAAGATATGTATTAATTCTCTGTATATAACAAGCCCTACTTCAAATTACAGCCTCAATTTAGGTGTGTGCATTTTAATTTTATTTGTTTATTCATTTACTTATTTTGCTGATCAAGAAGTGTATTTTCTTTTAATAGAAAATATTAAAAATTCAAGGTATTCTTTAGCTATTGAGCTGACAACTTTTGACCTCCCTCATACTTTGATCAAAGAGCCACTTGTCCGAATAAATCCTGCCAATTTCAAAATGTTGATTGAAGAATCTGGCCTCAAATCATCTAGTTTCACCTGTGCAAGTTATGCCTCACTGTACTGGCTGATTTTGTGTGTCAATCTGACACAAGCTAGACCCAGTTGAGGAAATTAATCAATGAGATTCAGCTGTAAGGCATTTTCTCAATTAGTGATCAAAGGTAGAGGACCCAGCCCATGGTAGGTGGTGACATCCCTGGCCTGGTAGTCCTGATTTTTATAAGAAAGCAGGCTGAGTAAGCCAGGGGAAGCAAGCCAGTAAGCAGCACCCCTCCATGGCTTTTGCATTACCTCCTACCTTCAGGATCTTGCCCTGTTTGGAGCTCCTCTCCTGACTTCCATCAATGATGAATAGCAATGTTAAGGTGTAATCTCAATACATCCTTTGCTCTCCAACCTACATTTTGATCATGGTGTTTTGTTGCAGCAATAGAAACCTTAAATAAGACACCCATGATTTCGAGGAGTTAGCTGAGTTACATCACTGGCCTGTGGACCCAGTACCACAGGTAAGCAAAATTAAGTACTGAAGAGGAAATTTTTCATCCTGGGTATCCATTGAAGGCATGCCCTTTTTAATGAATAATGATCCTTGTGAGCAACACAAGAAAGATTAACTCTAAAATGGCTGAAAGACACTTAGGGAAATGCTCACCATTCTTAGCCATCAAAGAAATGCAAATCAAAATAACTCTGAGATTCCATCTCACACTTGACAGAATGGCCAAGATCAAAAACACTGATGACAACTTATCCTGGAGAGGACGTGGGGCAAAGAGAACACTCCTACATTGCTGGTGGGAGTGCAAACTGTTATAGCCCCTTTGGATATGAGTATGTTGATTCCTCAGAAAATTAGAAAACAACGTACCTCAAGACCCAGCAATACCACTTTTGGGTATATACAAAGGATGCTCAGTAGTTCCATAGCAGCATTGTTTGTCATAGCTAGAACCTGGAAACAACCTAAATGTCCCTTGACTGAAGAATGGATAAGGAAAATGTGCTACATTTACACAATGGGGTACTACACAGCAGAAAAAATAATGACATCTTGAGATTTGCTGGCAAATGGATAGATCTAGAAAACATAACTCAGACCCAGAAAGATAAATATCATATGTACTCGTTCATAAGTGGCTCTTATACATGAAACAAATTAAAACTAGCCTACATTTCACAATCCCAGAGAATCTAGACAACAATGAGGAACATGGATCTAATCTACATTGAAAGTAGAAAAAGACAGGATCCCTGCTGAGTAAATTGGAAGCATGGGGACCATGGGAGAGGGTTAAAGGGGAGGGGAGAGGAATGGAGGGGAGTAGAGAAAAATATATAGCTCAATAAAAACAATAAAAACAAGAAGAATTTACTTATTCCTTTTTGTAATAGAGAATTTGTTGGGGTTAGGATTGCTACAGTAACAAAGAAATCCTAAAGTATATTAGGGATCAACAATGAAACTAATTCAAGCTAAGGTAGTAACAGTTCAAGTGAGAATTTCTGGTCAGTCTGGAGTTTTCTTCCACTGACAATAGTGGTCAGTAAGGTCCTTCACAGAGAACAGACCACCATTTTTTATGACATTCATGCAACATTCACTTGGGCCAAGAAAGGAGAGAGAAAGCAGAGTCAGGTAGGGAGGATCACAAATGTTTAGACACATGGCCCCAAAAGTGGCATCTACTTTTATTCTAATTTTATAGGTCATAATCCATGACATGCCACACTCAAGAACAATTCCCAAATCAGAATATTAATCTGTGTCTAAGTCAGGGAGACAAATTTGTTGGTAGTCATAGTTAGATATTGGGTTGGGTGATCAAGTATGGTTAAAGAGAAAGAGACCAACACAACAGAAGAGAGGAGAGGAAGAGAAACAACTGAGTAAGCACATTTAAAACTTCTAAAAAACAGTCACATGCAATGCTAGATAAACCTTTGTACTTAAGCCATGTGTATTATTATGCTTTTTCTTAGATGAATGTTATAGAGCATCTTTCCTTGGTATTAATGGGATCACAGAAGAGAAATAAATCAGATGTTTTCAAGGTAGATGATACAGGATTTGACTCAAAGATATAAATATTTAAATGTTTCTCTTAACCTGCTACAAATTTTGTGCTTTGCTCATTAAGGCAAAACTTGATCAAACAGTCAAATCTCTCAAAAACGTATGAATATTTAATCAAAATTTCCTCCACTGTTGGTAGAATTTTGCAAAGATGAAGTCAAAAGATAAGACAATTGTGTACCCATTTCTTTAGTTTCTGTCTGATCTCCCTGTTCTGTGTTTACTCACTCCCTGTGCCTGTGTTTGTTCACTCCTAAACTTTCTGCTGACTCTCCTTGGTTCCCTTAAACTCTATCTGCTATCTCCCCTAGTGTATATCTGCATATTCTGCTAGGTTGCCTTATGCAATTCCCAGACGGTTACCAACATAGACATAACAGAACCAAGACAAAGACTTGAAAATGAATAAATGGAAGACTGGGGAACTCATGGCCTGAGAATATCTGGGAAGAGAAAGGAATGTTAGTATCACAATACTAGTATAAAATGATGGTATCACACATGTGAAAAAGTGATGTTTAGGTACCATTAAAAAAATCATGAAATGTCTTCCAACTGATTGCTATAAGTGATGCTATAAGCCAGAAAGCAAGTCCAAGCTTGAGGGTACACATGGAGCATGACTCCACTCTGAATGGTGACCTCAAAAATTTCCAGTACCCAGATGAGATTAATCCTGTAGTTTGCCAAAGAAGAATGTTTGAAAATATTCTATTGGTTAATGAAATCCAGGAAGAGAGAGGAACCTACCTCCGCTGATGTCTGTAAATGTTAGGGAAACCCCTCACAAGTCTTACACAGGAACTTATGTCTCCTCATTCACTTCACTTCGTAGGTGTTTTGAGAACCTCCCTCCTCCTTCTTCCCCTATGCTTACTCATCCACCTTTCCTCTTTCTCCCTTTCTCTGAATGTATTTCAGTATATAATATACATATCATACATGATAATGTACTTGGAATAAGCCATTCTTTGTATTTTTATCTTTCTTTAATTTATGAACACAACTGTAACAGCAGTCATCGCTAAGGATGGGCTTCTGAGATGAGAACGTATATCTAGCACTCTAGGAATTCTGGAGAATGAGAGTTCGTTCCCTGTCCATGCATCTTAAAAAACGTATTATAATGAATAGACTGAAAAATCCGTTAAAGGAATAATTTGACTAGCAGAACTACTATCTATATATGTATATAATATAATATGTTATGACTATGTACTTAGTCACCATACAGGGAGTTAAACTTTTTTTTTTTGAAACAGGTAAATGCTTAGAATGAATGGACAGTATTTTCAATGTCATAATCCAAATGTTAGTTAATCAAAGTTAGTCATGTTTGAAAAGTTATCTGGCCACTACTCAACTTCAAAAATGAGTACACCGAGTCTTGGAATGGTGATGGTCTGTGAACTTCAACTTCCACAGTGGACAAACCACCCCCATTCCAGAAGCCAGGAATGAGCTGTCATGGTAGGATGACTTCAATATGACATCTCGATTTCTACAGACAATATGAGAAAAAAATTTCTGGAGTCCCCATTCTGTTTATGGTTAATTCTATCTACACAACTTAGTCATTCTTACATTATATAAAACTATTACATGAATATTGATAGAAGGAAATAAATTTAAAGACAAGTTTGGTTTTACTAATTGATGTGTGACACAATTGCTTTAAATAGTAAGCTCTCCTTGTATAAGCAGAAGGCCTAGTTTCCAGAAACCTTTGAGCTATTCCAGAAATTCAAGCAGAGGTACAAGTGTAGGAAATGATTAATATTCTGCAAGGCAAACAAGTAGAATTCAGGTGTAGAACTGTCCCTCTTGGTAATCTTTTAACTATAAAAGCACCTTACTAAAAGTAATTTCAAGTCTATAGTGTTTTTTTCCCTCCTCTAACCTCACCCAAATGAGTAAATAACAGTAAATACAATAGTGTAATGTGTCAAATCAGCCCTATGTTTTGGCCTCTGCTCAGAAACTATGCCATCACTATAATTACAGCTAAGAACATAATCCCAACTTCAAGAGATAACATTTAGAAATAATACCCCCCTGGACGTGGATGTCTACTCTGTAAATCCAGATTATCGAAGGCCACCTCACGACCATCATACAACGTGGGCTCCTGTGTTGATGGACTTCAGAGATATTGCCAGAGATGGGAATTATCAGTTCCTGCTGCAAGGAGCCAGTCCATCTGCCACTTTCAAGTGCTAATATCTGCAGCTGCTGAGCGCAGGAAGGCCAGGTACAGAGGCTGGGGGTGGAAAATGCTGGCTTTCTTTGTTTGTGAGGCAGAACTCAGCCCTGATAAATTCCTTTAATGCGATATTTTTGCTTCCCCTCATTTTGAAAGAAAAAAGATCCCTCTTATCCAAATTTATCACAATCGAAATAAAAAATGTAAAAGATCAGCATAAAACATTTAACAGCAACAGTTAATAATGTATATGATAACATATTGCACTAATATATTGACAAATGTGGCAATAAAGTATTAATGTGATTATGTATCATCCAATATACCAGCCATCCATTCTCTCTTCTGTTCCAGTTTGAAAACAAAGAAAATCCCGGGACTCTACATCAGGGATGGAGACTCCAAGTGTGATTTCAATTAAGCACATCTCTGAGAAACTCTGCCCACAAGCTCCTAAGAAGGCAGGTTGTCACATTGATTATGACAAAGAGCCTTCAGGAGTGGTAACAGACGCCACAAAGAAATGACTTCCATATTTCAATCTAAATCTGGAAATCAGATCTGATTGGTGTTGGGAGGAGATGTCTATGAGGTTTGCTTTTTCACAGCCCCCTTCCTAGTCCAGAATTGCCCTCTCCTGGCACAGAATCTTCTGTCTATCCCTAAGGTTACAAGGTACAGTGACTACTTTTATACGTCAGGTTTACTTGAGATACAGATGCCAAATACAGTACATGCTCTCACCCAGCTCTGGCTGGGGATATAGTTTGAATATAGGATTAAAGTCCATTATCTATGGCCAAGTTGCACTTGTTGTCCTAGATGGTCTAGGAAGCTTGATTTCCTGCTAAGACCATAAGTGTATCACTGGATCTGCCTGTGCTCTGCATTTTAGGCTCTTGGTTGAGATGCACATCCTGTCTTTCCTGCCTGCTTGCCTACAGATTGGAGGTTTGTCTAACAAGTCTCTACAAACCTGCAATCCAAGTGTTCCCAACTCTATAAAGCAATGGGCGATGGCCTCAACACCTCCTCCTCCTCCTCCTCCTCCTCCTCCTCCTCTTCTTCTTCTTCTTCTTCTTCTTCTTCTTCTTTTTCTTCTTCTTCTTCTTCTTCTTCTTCTTCTTCTTCTTCTTCTTCTTCTTCTTCTTCTTCTTCTTCTTCTTCTTCTTCTTCTTCTTCTTCTTCTTCTTCTTCTTCTTCTTCTT
>PVIU01003413.1:0-26840 GCA_004026605.1 Ondatra zibethicus | reverse complement strand
ACCATAATTGACAAAAGCCATATTTCTTCTCTGTTATTCTTTTCTAATGAGTCATATCATAATGGTGTAGAGAAGGCAGAACAAAAGAGAAAAACTGGACTTCGTGTCTGGAGTCCAAAATGTCACCAAAACTCTGTCATTTATTTTTCTGTTTGGTGTAGAACAAATATTCTACCAGTCTTCATGTAGAATATGAATAGTTCTAAAAATGTTGACTGGCAAGCAAATGACAGGAAACATCCATGAGTACAGATAAAATGTTCTCTGAAAGTGCTCTGATGAACATCATTTTTACAGTACCCCCCTTGTTTTTGTTCCTATTCCAGAAGACTGATAGCTTCTGTAACATTTTACCCAAAATTAGAGGCAGAGGCACAGCTAAGCTTAATGTTTCAAGGCTAGGGTACTCCCATGCACCCACAAACTAACACACTGGCTTTGTTTCAAGGCTAGGGTACTCCCATGCACCCACGAACTAACACACTGGCTTTGTTCTTTTGATTAGACTTTTAGTGGCCTTATTTTCCTCTTGAGTTCTCCAATCAACAGTGAGGATGAGTTTAATTCCTTGACGACACAGAATTACTTAGAGTCTGTTTGTAAAACCTGTTTGTTCTGTGCTGGATATTGGGATCATCGGATCTGATGCAATTCCTATTGAGGAAAGTGCCTCTCCATTAATCATCCCATAATCTTGGTTATTGCTTTTGTCCTTCTGACACGGATGCTTCTCCAAAAAGATATTGAACCAATAGTTTATAGCTATGCTGACGTTCAGGGAGTTCTTTATTTCTCTCTTGAAATGACCTAGAGCTCACTGCTTTATTCCAAGGTGCCGACAAGACCTCTTTAACCAAAACATGACTGGCTTGTAGATTGTGAGGTCTCTTTCATATGTTTGGAAGATGAGTGGGGAATTGCCAGCCTTTCAAAGACAAAACCTACAAGCTAAGACAACTTCTAAGTTCTATAAATAGAAAAGGGAGGGGAAACTTGGGTTTGTGTTTTTAATGTTAGCACTTGTTAAATGAAAGTAAGTTTTACTTATTTATTTCAATTCTGCTGACATGATTGACTAATCATAAGTGAGTTTTGCTCCCATCCTACCAGAATCACTCTATTTGTTTGTTTGTTTGTTTTCTTAGTGAAGAGCCTACATGGCTCTATTATTGGAGATGTGATATACAAAAATATAGATGCTCCATGAAAAAGAAATGGCATCTATCCTTTCTCTAATCTGTCTGTAATGTTGCCACAGTCATAGGTTTTTGGTTCTTGTACTTTTCACATAATTTGAGAAGGTAAGCTTTTGAAAGGTCAGCTGATTGGCCCAAATTACCAGTTAGCAGTACTGTGCCTTATTCAACCTTTCCATTCTTCCATGTAGCCTGAAATTGGAACAAAGACAAAACTGTATTTTTTTTTTAACTCAAGGGATCTTGATCAAGCTATTTAGCATGTATTTTCCTTAGTTCTCTATATCCATAAAATTAGCATCACATTAATACCTATTTTGTGGGTAATGGAGCTTAGTGGGGGATAATAGGTGGTACATTCTTAGGATATGGACACTTTCAAGGTTGTGTTAGATGCATGGTAGTTGTTCAGAGCTTTCTTTGTTCCCAGACAAACACAGACACTCATTCTAGATGCTAATTGCACCTAGTAGGTACAGCCATCTTATATCACCATTGGTCTTGTCTTTGGTGTCTGCTAAAAGTTACCTTACAAACAGACACTATCTTTTGTATTTGAATGTTCAAGCCACAAGGAAAGTTATTGAGTGAGGAGTAAAACCATGGGCAATCCTTGTATCAGATATATGGTAGGAGCTCATTTCAACAAATGATAGTATACAGGAGTGAATAAATGAAAAATGTTTTTATCTGTGCCTTAACCCCTACATAAAAAATGTAATTTAAAACTATGTCTTATACCTTGCAAACATAGAATATAGAAAAATATTAGCTATTGTAAACTAAATGATAAAATGAGTTGAGAATTTAATACCTAGCCTGTACCTCCATTACTCTTTTGTAGTTATTTTTTGGAAAACACCAAACCAATAAATGTTCTTAATCAAAGAAAAAGTATCAAGAGATATGCAAACGCTTTCCATGAGGTCACTTTACCCATAAGCTCACTTAAAGAAATTTCTACAAATCTAAAAGTTGTTACAAAGCAATGAGGCAACTCTTTGCTTGAAAACATTCCGCTGAATTGACTATTGCTTTGACTACTGTTCCCAATCAGCATCTTCGGTGGAAACATCCAAGTAGCCAAACCTCATCTGTGGGGAGTAGTTTGGAGAAGCTTCACAGATTTGAGACCCTAAGTTACAATCATTCACAGAATATTTTATGCTAATGAGTAGTCCACAAGAAATATTATTTAAAATAATTCAATTTTGTTTACTTCATTACCAATCCATGGCCACTTCAACTACAAAGTTCCTTCTCCTAGTAGAGGCAGTAATTACGGAGGCATGGGGTACCAAGTGCCTTTCCTCTTTTGTTTATGGTATTAATGTACCTTTGGTTCTCTCCTAGATGAAGTTTGCTGTTATGACCTACAATGGGTTCACTGAATCAACATTCTTCAATTTCTAATGTTTTCTTTTTCTAGTGAAACACTAATACTCATATTCAGCATTGGCAGAAGACTAGTTGTCCAATTTAAAGGACTGAGACAATTTCATATTTAGGAATATGTCCTCATTGCCAGACAGCCAAACTAGCATGATGGAAAAATAAAATTAAGAGGAAAATAATCCCTTATTTTTGAAAGACTCCCTTGGAACAAAAAGGTTCCATTGTTTAGAAGATGGGGCAGCAACTTAAGCTATTATCAAAGGTTTGCCCCACAGACAAAATTGTTCCACCAGTGCTTTGCCACTGTATGACTTCTAAAGCACAGATACTTAAGAAGGGCAAGACAGAGAAAAGTGTTACCAATGAGGAAGCCCAGGAGGGTATGGTCTGTGATGAAGGCTGGCTATGCATAGGCTCTCTGAGGTTATGTCTAGCTTGTGATAAGACTGAATGCTGGCCATGTTTTCCAGACTGACCTTTGCCTTTCAGCAGAAGAGTGCATGAGTCACACCTTAAACATAATCTTTCAAAGAACAGATTCATCCATTTTCTAGGCTTAGCCTTTCCAAGTTTCTAAATAAGTACTTGGATTTCAACTTCACAGTAAAATAAGGAAAGGGTTTGGTGGGCAGCCGAGACAGTCACACAGTGACTAAAGATGCCAGGTCTATATTGTCTGGACTAAGAAGAAAAAGAACCAACAAAACCAACTAATTGCACTTAAAGAAAATTTTATTTCTGGGTATCAGAGTAGTTACTTGATGTGAAATAATTACTCAGCTGGAATTATCTGTATGATTAATTCTCTTTGTTTTAAACTTAATTGGTCAATGTGCACAGAGCTTGAGGCTCCTGGAACTTGGAGTTTCAGGGACCCAGTTTCATGGCAGTTAGGATCACATGCTCTGAATAAATCCTGAATTATCCAGATACTTTTAACCTTCATGCTCTCTGTTTTGTCTTGGGAAAAATTATCATAATAGAGACTCCCTAGGTCTCCAGTTTTCAACCTGTAAATCATGAACCCTTTGGGTGTAGAACAACCCCTTCACAGAGGTTGTCTAAGTCCATCAGAATTCACAGCTATTTACATTATAATTCAGAACAGTAGCAAAATTACATATGAAATAACAACAAAAATAATTTTATGATTGGGGGTCTCTATAGGCAGAGGCTGTTAGTTCATTTCCAGCTGCTCAGCCACAAAATAATCACTGAGAAACTATATTATTTAAATCACTCCTTGGCCACTCACTTAAGTATATTGCTAGCTAACTCTTATATCTAGAATTAACCCATTTCCATTACTTTATATTTTACTACAAGGCTCGTGGCCTACTGGCAAGATTCTAGCTAGCAACTCACCTAATACCCCTCTGGCAGCTACATGGCATCTCTTGACCTTCTTTCTCCCAGCATTCATTTCCCTGTCTACTCCTGTTCTACCCTGCTATAGGCCCAAATCAGTTTCTTTATTAATCAATTGTAATCACAGCATACAGAGGGAAAGCCCACATCCCCTCCCCTTTTCTGTCTAAATGAAAAGGAATGTTTTAATTTCAACATAGTAAAATTACATATAACAAAACAGGTATCAAGCAAGAATTAAAGTTACAATATTTATATCTACTTTAGTTTTTTGCATAGGTATCAAGCAAGAATTAAAGTTACAATATTTATATATACTTTAGTTTTTTGCATAACTAAGGAAAACTAGAAATATAACTATCTATTCTTGAACTCCATTAAAGATTCCAGAAGGATATATTACTTAAGTAAACAGGAAGTGCATTGTAAGCAACTTCTAAAACTCTAGAATTAACAGAGACATCTTGCTACCTCAACAGTCACCCAAAGGCCTTCTGTAATGTTTCAGGCAACCATCTTCAGCCTACTGGCCCATAGTATCAGGCAGACTTTCCCATGAAACAGGGAATTTCAAAGACAGTTTCACCTATATTGGCAGTTTGTCAGTCACTTTTTTTGTGTGTCCTGAAGAATGTCTTGTAGACTCTTTCATAAAACAGGAACCCCAAAGGATTGTCTCAGCTTTAGGCAACATCAGCAGTCATTTGTGTGGATCCTATTTGTCCAGTTCATATAGAAAAATATCAAGCAATCCAGGCAAGAGCAGTTTCTTATTCAAATGGCTAGCAAACTCCATAAGGAGACTCTTAGATGCCCATCATCTTCTTGAAGTAGATTGGTACTGCCAAAAGCAGATATGTATCATTGTCATAAAAAGTCCTCATTTCTTAAACATTATTAATGCCATATTCTGAAGGTCTCTGAAAGATTTGAAGAATATCTGTCTAACTGAAATCTATCTCTATGGATCTAGAAAACAAACATGACTACAAGCTTGACTATTATCGATGATTATCTATTAAGCTACATTTCTTAATTATACATTACATTTTACATGAGCTTCTCAAACACAATACCTTAATCCAGAGCAGAAAAAATATATAAATATATATAACATTTGATGTTAAATTTGTATCAGTAAACCAAGATCCATACCAATGCAAATCTCAATAACATATTCCCCTTTAAATGTAAAGAAATATTTGGCATAGTTCTCTCCAAAATGCTACCTGCTTTTTGTTGGGCAAAGTAATTTTGGGGGTATTCACAGAGACCTTTTGGGTGGTCTTGGTCCATCAAACCACAATTGTATGGAAGGATTCCACAGGATCTCATCCTTTGTGGAAACAAAAGAAGAACCTCTTTTCCAAAGCAACAAATCCTTAGACCCAAGTTCTGAAGTCATGATACTTTTAAAATATATATGCTGGTTTAGTTTAGCAGCCCATACAATGAAATGTCTCTCTGTATTTAGCTCCTTCACCATCAAAAATTCAAAGAAAACACAATAATATACATAGTCTAGATTCTCTATGTATATTCCATCTTTTTGTGGCTTATTTTTCTTACTCTATTACTTTTTATACATGTTTAGTATTTATTTTATTATCTTTACTCCTTTACTCTATGACTGTCTGTACCATTTTATATTACATTTACTATCATTTTACTCTTTTTCTTCTCTATCCCAAGCCTATGTGCGTATTTTAAACACACACTGTGTTTTTAAAAAGATTTAGAGATCTTTGAGGTCTGAATCTGTCCTATTGTGTATCTGAAATCCTTTTCTGTTCAGGAGCACTTCTTAAAATGCAAAACAGCTTGGCTAGGACTAAGCCTGCTTTGCCTTTTGGCTCTGCCCAGTCCAACATGGTGGAGGTCCATTCATTGCCACTGAGAGCCATTCTCTCTGCCCCAGATACAGGGTTGGGTTACAGTAGGTCTGTGTTGCCATTAAGCAAGTTGTAACACTGTGTTCACAAACCCCACTTAAATGCTCCTTGGCCTGTCTTCCTGAAAGAGTCAGAGTCATAATTTGATTGTGAGCTAGGATGCCTACCTTTTGAAACCACATGTTTTATTTTCTGCTACTGCTGAATCAAACAAACCTCTTTTTAAAAAGCTGCAGCATGCTGCCAGCAAACAGAGCCTATCTGAAAAAAAAATGTGGCTAAACTTTCTTTTTTAGTGTCTAGAATTCCTTTTAAGTTTTCTCAGGATTTACATGGATATAGTAGTTGACCACATTAGTGTGCCAATCTGAAGAAAGAGGCTGTAAGTTTGTTCCTGGCTGCTCAGCCCCAAAATAATCACTCAGAAACTATATTATTTAAATCACTGCTTGGTCAATCACTTAAATGTATTGCTGGCTAGCTCTAACATCTAGAAGTAATCCATATTTGTTATTTTATATTTTACCATGAGACTTGTGGCTTACAGGTAAGGTTCCAGCTGGCAGCTTACATCTTTCTCCTCTGACAGCTACATGGCATCTCTTGACTCCACCTTTTAACTCCCAGCATTCAGTTTAGTTTTCCCTGTCTACCTCTGTTCTGTTACTCTAGGCCTTAGCCAAAGTTGGTTGCCTCAACATTGCAAATGAGACTTTGGGTGATTGCCCAGGTAGTCAGTTGTCTCTTTCATTTGTTGCACATTTGGGAAGTTGTTTGATTGCACTTCCTGCTTACTCAAGTAATATTATTTCCCTTCTCAGGTTTTCAATGGGGTTGAAGACTAGGTAGTCATAGTTACTTTCTTCACATGACTGGGTCAAGTTATTTATAATACAAGACTTAGATTTCTTAGAATAGAATAATTATTGAAACATTAATCACATGCATCTTGCTTGATATTGTTTATGCTGGTTGTAATTCTAATTTTTATACTTGATATTTGTTCTTATTGTATATAATTTTGTATTAGGCTTAGAACTCTCTTATTTAAACAAAAGGAGAGGTTTTGTAGGAACTCCTTCAGCCAGTAGCCTTTAATTATCAGCCCACTTGTGCATAGCCTCTTCTACTATAAGTGCCACTGTATAGCACATGTTCTCTCTCTCTTCCGGCTACTAGATTCAGTTCCTGTTTTCCATTTATGCAGAGGATTGTTATCTGTGAGTCTATCCCTAAATAAATAACCCTTTATCATACTCAGGTCTGAGCTAGTGTGAGATTTTTTTTTTTAGTGTCTGACTTCAGGTCAACACAACATGAGGAACTGTATTAAACTATCACAGCATTAGAAGAGTTAAGAAGCCCTGCTCTAGGCTTTGTTCTCATCTAGAAAAAGCCTAAAGCAAAACATGGCCATTAATTAAGGGAGTAATTTGCAGGTATTTTCACAATAATGTTGCTTATTATTTTTAACACTGCATGTCCTTGCATGTTGGGATGGTTTCTGCAAGCCTATTGGATTGGTTTAATAATTCTGAGAAGAGTGGTACTGAAAAACTATTTTTATAAATTAGTCACTGCTATCCCTGACTACACAAATTTCCCATTTCTTTTCAAACTTAGAACCATCACACCAGAAACATTAAGGCCATGAGCAGCAGGATATTCATTTATCACTGAAGCCACCAAAGACAGAGAAATTAACAGTGGGGCTGCATGTGCCCTCTATTGAGTCTGCTGTGGGTCACTGTCACCTCCTGTGATTGACCAAGTATTGGTCTTTATTTGACACACATTTCAAGCTGTATTGTAGCCTTGGCCTCTATTTAACAGATGCTTCAAGCCCTATCCCAGCACTGGTCTTTACTTAACACACGATTCAATCAGCACTCCAGTATTGGCCACTATTTGTCATATGCTTCAAGCCCTACCCAGATTTGGTCTCTGTTTAATACATGGTGTAGGAGGGTCCTCTATTTGTGTATTGCCCTCATTGGTTAAATAAAGAAAACTGCCATGGCCTTTTGATAGGGCAGCCCTTAGGTGGGTGGAGTAGATAGAACAGAATGCTGTGAGAGAAAAGGCAGTGTGGCAGACGCCATGCTTCTCCAGCACAAGATGGACACTGGTTAGACTCATGCCAGTAAGCCACAACTCAAGTGGCAATACACATTAATGGAGATGGGCTAAAATAATATGTGAGAGTTAGCCAAGAAGGGGCTGGAGATAATGGGTCAGGCAGTATTTAAATGAATACAGTTTTCGTGTAATTATTTCGGGTATAAGCTAGCCAGGCACCGGGCGGCAGGAGCCGGGTGGCCACTGGGACAAAAAGCAGGCCCGTGCAACTATTGCAACAAATACACACTTCAAATCCTACCATGCTTTGCATAGGTGTTTTTAAGGTATGCATATCCAATAGAACTTTAGCAAAATGTAATTTCTTAATGAATCCAGTCTGAACATGAATTTCAGTAACATGGAAGATGATGAATTTGTGCCTATTAGGTTGTGTTCTGTAGGCAGTAAATGCTTACTAATAGCCACTGAATAAATGCTACATTATCTAGTAATTCTTCAACAATCTATAGACCTTTGTGATTCTCCTCTCATTTTCCAGTGACACTATGTTAACAAACTGTGCAGACCAGCAACTATGCTTTCCATATAGTAGTAGTCTTGTAGCTAGACCTGAACATGCAACTATAGCCCTTGAAAAAGGGCTCTGTAGGAAACAGTTATCTTTAACAAGGATAATGTAAATTATAAAAGGAGAGAGTGGGGAGTAAGAATAAGATTTATTGCAAGGACAATTTTCTCGATTTTTATTTATTTTTATTCTGGGATCATCAATACTAGGATATTCTAGCTACCCAATGCTATGTGGCACTGTTAGAAGACAATTTCATTATAATATGATAATCTCATATTCCACTAAATAAATAACACAGTCATTTTCAAGTGGCAGGAGCCATAGCGTCCATGTTTTGAATCCCTCTGGCTTCATCTATATATACAACTTGTTATTTGTTATGAACATGATCCATCTACTTGTAAGTCAGAACCAAAGCAAGACACACACATGATAACAGGGATCATAGGTTCCCACAGTGATGAAGAAAATAGGACTATTCTTTGTACCATTTTCTGTTGAGTATAAAAAGAATGAGAAGTTCTCACACCAAGGTCATAAACATTAGAATGATTGCACATGAGTACTGTGGTGAAGACAGTAGCTCCAGACCAAAGAGCTTCAATGAACCATACACAAGCAAAAATCTCCTTGCCCAATGCATGGTCTTCTTCAGATGTTTAAACAGGTATGTGAGCAAGAGAACAATCCAATATGGTAGGAAGAAGAACATTACTTTACAGTCTTGAGTGGCTTTAAAATATGACTTTGTTCTTAGTGTCATCAACTGAGAACCTGACTTTAAGTAGAACTTGCCCCTTAAGAAACTACCAGCAGCTCACAGATGGTTAAAAATAAATCCGTTGAAAGGTAACATCTTTATGATTTTTGAACATAACTTAAACAAAGTACCTTCGAAACTTCTTTTGACATATATTTAAATTATAAATATAGATATATATGAATGAATAAATGCATAAAATACATCTACATATTTTCTTTATTCTTTTATTTTGCTTCAGAATGCATCAAGATTGCTGGCTCCCTTGTGTGAGATAAAGCATGTTTAACAAACAGCATTACTCAGACCACTTCTTAATCCTGGCTGCCCCCTGTATAATAACATTCCATTATGACTTTTTAATCTTACACATTAAGGACTTTCATTAAAGCAAGCTCAGGTTAGCATTTTTAACCTGCTCTAAAAATGTTAGTATGAGCCACAGTGAGCTACCAGCTCAATAATCTTCCAATTGTCCCAAGCTCCAAATGGCCCATTGAGGCTCTATTTGTTCCAGTCTATTGCTTATATATGTATTTGTGTGTGTTTTTTTAAACATTTAATTATTTACCTAAGAGGCCCTAACAGCTGGTCTACTAGGTAAAGCCAATAGGAAATAGTTGAACATTAGACCCATTCTATTTAAATACATCTTAAAAAATGAGAACATATTAAAAACTAAATATTTTACCTTTCATTCTATGGTCCTCCATTGTGTAAACACAGATTGAAGGCACATTGTCTGCATAATGGTTGTTATAAGGTGCACCTGTTGTGGAAATTCATTCAGCCAATAACTGTTTAGACACCAGCCCATTCAGGCAGGTCTGAGGTACTATAGCCACAGACAGGTAGTGTGCTTGCCCCTCTTTTTTCTTTTATTTGTTTGGTGGTCGGAGCTCATTTCGCAACCCCCATCATCCACAGAGCTTAGGAATGCAGTAGCTTTCTATTGTGAGTGATCCCAAACAAACATTTGTTATCCTTTATTATGGGCTCTGGTGGACCTCATTTAATTATCAACATGCGCCTGTAAAAATCATATCATTTCTTGCTTCTGGGCCAGAGACTGTTACCATAGCATATGACTTCAATGCTGTTTCATTATACACTTTTATTTTAAATAACAAAAGTCATGAAACCACATCATAAAGTCATTCCAGACCCACAAAATTTCCTTTCTGAGGTCAATACTTTTAATTAGTTGCATGTCTTTATGGACAAATCTAAGACAATCTAATAACAAATCTGAATTCATACGTTTAAAAGTTGTTAGTCAAGCTGGCCATGGCAAGCGACTATCTAGCTGTTACTGTTAACAATCCTGGAAGAATTTAGAGGTTTATGTTAATATACACATACACTTACACAAATGTAACATTGGATATTTTAAAGGCATATTGTTGAAGTTGTCTTGAAATAGCCTCAAAAGCAAACCAGGGGAGGCAGAACACTCCAACCTAAACTGAATCAGGCATACGCCATTATAAAAGCTCATTATCTACATTAACAAAGTAAAAAATAAGTTAGTTAGTTGTCTAGGTTTAGAAACATTTCATTCTCCCTCAGGTACACAATGAGCATTTGTAATGTTTTATTTTGACAATGAGAACACCTTTAGTGCATCTGAAGTATTTTGTTAACCAGATGTAAGAGAACTGTATACCCTTACCATAAAATGTGTGTGTGTGTATCACACATATACGTGTGTGTGTGTGTGTGTATGTATCAGAATTAAATTCCTCACAGAATTAAATATCTTGGCAGATAAGAATGGAAAGAAAGTTCTGAGTCTACCTGTAGCTCTATGCCTGGCATGGAAGCATTAGAAGTTTGATTCTCAGGTGTTCTCCTACTCCACCTACCTTTTCTTTTTAACCCTATATCACTCCAGTGCACAAGGCCAACTTTGTTAAAATCCTGTTCAAATATCTCCCCGATGACTGTTGGGCAGAAAATTCAGTACACCGAAGAAGCTGTGCACATTGGGAAACGCCCAGGAGAGGATACATCCAGTTTCTACTAGTGGACTCTGGACCACTGAGAGTGCTGACTCTTAACCAAATGACCACAAGGAAGTGTCTAGGACTATTGCCAGAAGGATTACAAGTGGACAGAATCCAGAGTAGGGCCTAAACTGGAGAATTAATCCAACTGCATTTTGGAACTCTCTCATCCCCTGTTCTTGCTCAGATTTAATGCCATTGCTATTCATTTGTCTTTATTATTCATTACTCAGTGTCTTTCCTATTCACCTCACATGACACTTGGCACACTGTTCACAACCTTGAGAGCCACTGTTTGGTCAATATTGATTTACTAATGCTATTGATAAAATTATTTTCCACAATAAACCATTTGGAAAATATATCTGAGATTATTATCATATCGATTAAACTTTTTCAATCAGATTTTGAAATGAACACTTAACAGTGTTATGAATTAGTGTTAGCCTAAAACCATCATTTTCCTTCATAATAGAAAGAAATATTTACTGTATGAAAAATAGAAAGTAACAAAATCCTCCAGTTTGAGTTTGTGGCTAGTTAGACATTTTGTGATATTGGTGATGGGCTTGACCATTAGGTGACAGTTAGAAATGGATCAACTGTGCAGTGATTGAAAGATTATCTGAAGTGGCCACTACCATATTGGCTGCAGGACCATTGCTTTTATATCTCTTTCGAGACGGACCCCTAAAAGGAAGAAGATATCCACTAAACCTGAAAAGGAAACTGAGTATCCTCATATGTTTTCCCAAGACAAACAAAAAGAAAAACAAACAAAACTTTTACTTTTAAACTTCAAACAATCTCTCTCTCTCTCTCTCTCTCTCTCTCTCTCTCTCTCTCTCTCTCTCTCTCTCTCTCATTTTTGTTCTAACATCTACCCTGGACATTTTATGAAAACATTTTCTTTATAAATGTGGTTTGCAATTTTGGACACTGGATGCTTCCTTTAAGAAATCCCAACCAATTTGTTTGTAATTTGATTCTCTGTGTACTGTATTTTCATTCAGTCTTGATTAAGGACCAAGGAGATGTGAGAAAATGTAAGATTCAAGCTCCTCTAATGAAAAGCTAAAATAATCATTCAAACAATAAAAAATTTAATTTGAATTTAATGCCTTTGAAACCATAGTTGAAACTTAATGTTTCAAATTATTACCATATTATGTAAGTTGTGGTTAAATAATTAAAACTCATTAGTATCCATTTCCATAAATCTAAGACAGTAGCAACATCAGCAGTGAAAAACGAAAGTTCTGTTTACATTCACATTTTTTGAACCTGGTATTGAGGCACAGAACAAATCAATATGCCGCATACATGAGGACTACCTGAAAGATGGCATTTAGAGAACTACACCATTACCATAAAGGATTTAAGTAGAATAAAAACATATCAATCAGACAAGAATAAACACAAATACGTTAAATGAGAGAAGCAAAAGGAACACTCAGTGACCGTGAGTTAGAGGCTATTCTAGTCTGTCACTTTAATGTGTTGTTATGCTCTGGGTTATGTGTGACATACTTCAATTGATCTAACAAAAAGTTCAATGTAATAGTGATTATGTCAAAAGTCATATCTTGATTATCTGTATCACTTTGTCAACATCCTGGCTTGGTCCCTTTTCTGTGTAAAACAGAAGTCGTATATAGATGATAAAAGAGTCTAGTTTTCTAAGATTTATAATATTGCTTCAAGAACTTTTTGGAGTATTTTTTTATTTTGGCATTGACACATCAAGTAATTGACTTTATAAATATATGTGCTTGCTACCTATTTTCCCAGGAAATAAAAGCAATATTCATATGACACATAGCGTTGTTTAAGAGTCTTTAATGATGTGGCTAGGGAGAAGGCTAAGAGGTTAATAGCAGAGGAACTGTGTTCAGGTTTCTAACACCTATGTGGAAACTGACAACCACTCATAATTTCAGTTCCAGGGGATCTGATACTTACTTCCAATGTCTACAGATCCCAGGCACATACATAGATAGATCATATACATTCAGGCAGAACACTTATAGATATAATATAAAGATAAATAAACCTTTTTTTCTATTTTCCTTTTCAATAACATTGAAAAGGAAAATGTACCGTTCTCTTTTATAAATTTAGATTTATTTTATGTGCATTGGTGTTTTATCTGCACATATGTCTGTGTGAGGATACCAGATTCCTTGGAACTGAAGTTGCAAAGAGTTGTGAACTGACATGTTGGTTCTGGGAATCGAACCCAGGTCCTCTGGAAGAGCAGCCAGTGCTCTTAACCACTGAGTCATCTCTCCAGTCCACAAGATAAATAAATTGTAAAATAAAATTCTCTAATTATATACAAGGTAACGTTTTCTAAGGAAGAGATAAAGAAATTTTTCCAAGTGAAAGAAAAGGGTATAGATTGATTTCTTATGGATGTTCATCTGTTAGTTTTTCCCTGTATCTCCTTTTGTTTCCTAGGGTGTTTCATACAATTTCTGGCATTTGAAAGAGACATTTCATTCTTTCTCTCATCAGCTTAAGAATCTCAAGAACTAGACTATTTTCATGGTTTTCCCCCAGGGATGGTTCAAAAAACAGAATGATGAGTTGTTTTGTGTTTTGTTTTTAGAATGTGAGGCAGATGCTGGCAAAGAAAATGAGAAGAAAGATAAATGACAGGAAAGCTTTGTGCTTCAACCAGGTTATCTGTGGAAGGAGTGAGAGAGAGGAGAGGGAAAGGAAGAAGAGGAAAGAGAGACAGAGATATATAGAGAGACATAGAGAGACATAAGGAATTGTACCTTAGAGTTTTCTAAGTCATAGAGAATCATTTGGTGGAGGGAGAGGTAAGTTTTACTTGACCTGGAATTTTTGGACCAGCAAGGCAAATGCCTCTTGGCCTGCTCTAGGGAAGTTGACAGCTTCTTAGATAAAGGATGTGGTTTGGTTTCCAGTGAAGCCAGGGTTTGCCACATTGCTCCTATTCAAGCTTACCTTTTTCTGTATTTCAAGCATTTGCTTTATTCCATTGCAAATTAAACAAAATCTTAAAAAAACCCACCAAAATAAGTCTCCCAAATAATGCTTAACTCAGCACTGAGTCTAGCAACACTGTGGCAGTAGTTTTCCTTCCACAGGTTCTAAATAAGTGGGTCATTTTCTAGAAACATTCTTTTATATATTTATTGATGTCTCATAACTAAATTAAGGGAAGTAAAGCCACAACCCCACCTGGTAACTGCTGCTGCATAAAAGGGCCAAATCTGAGGTTACAGTTGAGGTCTTGCACATAGGAAAAATAAACAATGGTTATGATAGAAAATTTTATGGACTATGAAAGTTGTTATTGCTAAGAATTCAGAATGTTTTAAAGACAAAATGCCTGTTATTAAATTTTGAGCCATGTCACTATGTCTGAAGATGGATCTTAATAAATTGCAAGCTTGTTACTCAGAAACTATTGCTTTCCTTGGAATTAACTAGACCATTAATATGAAGACACCATACACTGTTAGATTTACCAAAGAGTGTGGAGCCTAATTGTTTTGCTTTGGACAGAATTGGAAATCCAGAATTTGCCAACCAAATCCCAATGGAAAGTCCTGGAATGGCTGAAAATATTAGGACTAAATGAAATATACTTTTGCAAACAGAAGTTCTGTCAGAATCACTACTTCTTTTGCTGCATACAAGGCCACAGTGTAGGTCATGCTTTGCTTCCTATGTATAGTAGATATAGGAAATGTAGTCATGGCTTTAGTTTCCTTAAAAGTCATATGATGTGGGATTCCCCTCTGTATGGCTTTAGTTTCCTTAAAAGTCATATGATGTGGGATTCCCCTCTGTATGCTTTTTGAATACCATTGACTAATAAAGAAACTGCATTGAGCCTATAGCAGAGCAGGGCAAAACAGAAGTAGGTGGGGAAAACTAAACTGAATTCTGGGAGAAAGATGGTGGAGTCAGAGAGAAGTCATGTAGCCCCACTGGAGACAGACACTAGAACTTTACCCAGTAAGCCACAGCCTTGTGGTGATAAACAGATTAATGGAGATGGGCTAGTTTACGATATATGAGTTAGCCAGTAATGCGCTTAAGCTATTGGCCAAACAATATTGCAAATAATATGGTTTCTGTGTGATTAATTCAGGAGTCTGGGTGGCTGGGAAATAAATAAGCAGCCACTATACTACAGTCATATATATATATATATACATATATATATACACACATATATGAGAGAGAGACAGAGAGAGACAGAAAGAGAAAGAGAGAGAAAGAGATGTGTGTATTTATGTATATATACATATATACCTCATTGCTTTATGTATTATACTATATTTTATATGGCCACCAAAATGCATATGTTTTATACACATACACAAATCAAGTGAAATGGAAAAGAATTAAATGGTACTACAAAACAGCAAAGCATAAGATGGTTTGTTAATTT
Source organism: Ondatra zibethicus (assembly GCA_004026605.1). Classification (NCBI taxonomy): domain Eukaryota; kingdom Metazoa; phylum Chordata; class Mammalia; order Rodentia; family Cricetidae; genus Ondatra; species Ondatra zibethicus. The sequence continues at coordinate 11,135 of PVIU01003413.1, read as the reverse complement.
TTGATGTGAGATTTCCGTCTGTATGCTGTGATTACCACTGATTAATAAAGACACTGCTTTGGACCTAAAGCAAATCAGAACTTAGCTAGGCAGGGAAAACTAAACTGAATGCTGGGAGTAAGAAGGCAAAGTCAAAGAGAAGCTATGTAGCCCCGCTGGAGACAGATACTGGAACCTTGCCAGTAGGCCACAAACCTCATGGTAAAATGTAAAATACTGGAAATGGGTTAATAATAGATGTAAGAACTAGCTAGCAATACACTTAAGTGATTGGCCAAGCAATGATTTAAATAATATAGTTTCTATGTGATTATTTCAGTGTTGAGCAACCAGCAAACATACCAGCAGCCTCCTTACAACAAATTTTTACTTAAAGAACTCTAAATTTTAATGTCACAAGTACTTTACAAAAATTTGGAATGTTGAATTCATGTCCTTTTGTAGTGGCTGGTCTTGGTGTCCTTTTTGGTCTCTATATAGAACTATCATGAACTTTAGTCGAACTAAGTCTTCCTAATTCAAAATTGAAATCTATAATATGCTTTAACTATAGTGATATCAATCAAGCTTGTACAGGACTGCTGATGATATTTTGAGCCATCATGAGTCAGCTTCTACCTTTTGTCCCTCCTTAAATTTTCTATCCATGGAACACATTCTAATGCTTCTTGTAATTCTACATCATTACCCAGCTCTGCCCTTTATCTGATACTGACACTTAGTCATATTTAAACAGTGATTTAAGTGTCAATGTCTTAGTAATGTCTCTGGAACTATAATTTTATATTCATGAAAACTCAACTGATGTCAATAATGCAGCCATCTGTGTTCTCTAGTTTTAATATGTGGATATGTGGTCTTAAAATGATTCTGCAACCATTGTGTCCCTTCTAAATGGTAAAAGGAACAACCAAAAGTGTATTGTCACAATTAAATTTATAAGACTACCGTAGCTTATGGAGTTAATAGGAAATAATATTGACATTGAGACATCTCAGGATATAAGGCCCACATTTTATGTATAATACAATACAGTATGTATATTACAGATAGTCTCTATGAATGAATCAAATCTGGGTGGGTTTCCAACGTGGACTTGAGCTGTGAACTGAACTCTTCTCCAGTTGGGAAGAAGGTTTTCATAATTCCATGCTGCACTGATCTGCAAGAGGATGAAGTTATAATGAAGTCCCTGTATAGGAACTTCTTGTCCTTCAGGAATTCAGATCCTTGGCAGAGGCCGTTATTTTCCTGAACCATCGCCTAACACTCCAGCAGAATGTTCTGGGCACATGAATAATGCCACAGCAGGAGGGAAGTGTCTGTGTTCCCAAGTTTCCCAATTCCCACATGGCTCCCTGTCGATCTGTGTGGCAGGGTTGCAGCAAGAAGCCAATTATTTCAGAAGGCTTTTGTTTTGCGGTGAGGCGGCTCACTGACTGCTGCACATTAATTCATGCCTGTAGATATAATGGCCTCCTGGTTAGTTCTGCCCACAAATGCCAGCCCACAGGAAAACCGTTCTAATCCACACACTCTAACACTATTAAGCAAACTGGGGTCATAAGGTTCCTGTTGGGTCTTATTTGCAGTGATTACGATTCAGCCTATGTAAGTCTTTACAGAAGCGGTATTTTTTGTTTTCACAGTGCAGAGGTGTTTGGCATGTGAGACTCCAGCAATGGACAGTTCACTACAGCAAAGCCCCCTGCACAGGGTTCATAGAAGAAAAGAAAGAACTTCACTTCAAGAAAAGGGACAATCGATAGTAAACCTCGATAAGTTAAGAAAGGCAGGAATTTTTAAAAATCTTCTATTGATAGTGTCATGTCGTTTTGATGTGATTTGTTTCAACCAGCGTCTCTAAGATATTTTAGGAATACAAAAGGCAAACCAGTGATTTTCACTAATAGAGCGAAATAATGCAAGTTAAAGAATTCCCTGAGGACTGGAATGAGGAGGATGAGATTCTAGGCCAAGGGATTAAGTCCCTGAAGGAAACAGCTCTGTTTCTCCAACACAGAGGAAAAAGAAAAGGCTGTGGACATAAGCACCATAGCCCTGGAAAAGCATGCAGAACAGGTGCCAGACTTTCTCAGGAGATTCTTCCTATCTGCAGCCTCAAGAACTTCAAGGATGGTCCAGTAAGATTTGAATACAGAACTCTAATGCAAGGGTGGTCCAGTAGGATTTGAATACAGAACTCTAATACAGGGATGTTCAAATAGATTGGTATACAGAACTCCAAAGAGAATGTTAGCATTTCTGAGGAGTCAGAATGCTGGTGTTCACGAAATTGAGATAAAATTGATGTACACAGAGCAATGGACTGAGCTCCCAAGGCCCAGTCGAAGAGCAGAAGGTGGGAGGAGATGAGCAAGGAAATCGGGACCGGGAGAGGCTGGTCCACCAACCGAGACAGTGTGCCTGATCTAATGGGAGCTCACCAAATCCAGCTGGACCAGGACTGAATGAGCATGTGATCAAACCGGAATCTCTGAATGTGGCTGTATGGGGGTTGACTGAGAAGCCAATGATAATGGCACTGGGACCTATCTCTTCTGTATGTATTAGCTTTTTGGGAATCTAGACTATAGATGCACACCTTCCTAGGCCTGGATGGAGGGGGAAGGGCCTTGGGCTTCCCACAGGGCAGTGTACTCTGCCCCCTCTTAAGGAAGCAGGGGTAGGGAGGAGGGGTAGTGGGGGAGCGGGAGGGGACTGGGAGAAGGGGAGGAAGTGTAAATTTTTTTGAATGAAAAATAAAAGAATATAAAAAAATAAAATTGATGTACAAATAAAGTAAAAGAGAGCTGTTCCTAGACTCAGATATTGCGGTTGGTGTAATAAACTTCTAGACTAGGGACACTGCTTCTTACCCTCCCAGCCAGGTTATTTTCATCTGGTACCACCAATGCAAAAAGAAGGAAGTAGAGATGAGAGAGGATAGCTTTGTACAAACTCAGTTACAATTTTCCATTTACTCTGGAACTTGGCTGAAATGCAGCTTGGGCATCCTCTCTGGTGTAGGCATTTCTCTCTAGCTGTGTGGGAAATAAGGCAGATAAATAAAATGTATAAAGTAAAGGATACAAAGCTTGTTCACTTACACACACACACAATTACTAGAAAGATATATGTGTTATGTAGGAATCCCAAGAACCAGATCACAGGAAGCAGTTTTCAATGTGTTACAAGTACTTGTGCTTCTTTCAGGTACTATTTACATACTCACTAATTTTACCTTAAAGACCTTTAAGCATATCAATAGGTCAATAAATCCATGATGATAATGGGGTGGTACTTGCCTTGCTGCTTGTGGGAGGGTTTCCTTGCATGGTGTGCTATAGTGCTGTAACTACTGGCACTGTAGAGATTTATGTCTATTGATTGGTACTCTAAGCATGTTTATATGTCAAACAAATGCAGATGCTTTGTAGACTTGTACAACCAGAATCTATTCCAATCAAGAATTAAATGGGATAAACTTGCTGATTGCCCCAAATTCAAACCTCTTGCTTTACCCTTTTCTTTCGATTTTGCTTGAAATGTTTCTACAATCCATTTTTTCTTTTGGAGATTATAATATAATTGTGCTGTATTTTCCTTTTCTTCTCTACAGACCCTCACACAGACCTGTCCTTGCGCTCTTTCAAATTCATGATCTCATCTTATTTTTCGGTGATTACTGTTGCATGCATACTTGTACCTACACACACACACACTCACACACACACACAAACACACCTAAATATAACTTTCCCAGTCTGTATAATGTTACTTGTACATATCGTCTGCTCCACAATGTAACAAAAATCTACTGGTTCTTGGTAGGTCCACTGTACAGCTCAATTTGTTTATGATACCTTCCAACATACTCTTCTGGGTTTTTGGAGTCACGTTCTATTTTCTTGGGGATCTTCACCTTTCACTGTTACCTGGATCTACAGAGTGTTGTTCACAGCCTATGAGTTGTTCATGAACCAAAGTGAAGGATTCCCTCTGTATCTTACACCTCCATTGTGAGTTCCTCCTTTCTTGAAATGCCATGTGCATGTTCATAGCATGAATGCTTCCAGCTGTGCAACAATAAAAATTTGAAAAGAATTCTCCAAAGTTATTTACTTCAATAATGTAGGGATCAGGCAGAATATACTTTTATTCTCTATAAATAAAGGGAAAACTAATGCTCTGTGTAGTTAAGACTTTTATTCACAGTTAACAGAAACAAAGGGACTAAAACTGATACTATAGACTACTAAAAGAAGTTACTTCATTTGCTACATTTAAAAATATTTATTTTATTTTAATTTATGTATATGAATGTCTGCCCTTGTGATTAGATGCCTGCCAGTGTGCAGGTGTCCATGGAAGCCAGAAGAGGGTTTCATATACCCTGGAGCTGGATTTATAGGTATTACTGAGCTGGCATGTGGGTGTTGGGAACTGAATTTGTGTCCACTGGAAGAGCAACAAACCCACCTGACCTCTCTACCTTTATATAGTCCATTAGTTAAAATTTTAAGGCATATCTGCATTTCTGAGAATTTTCCTGAACCAATTCTGAACAATGCTGGTTGTAAAAGAATGATGTGATTATTTTCAGTCTGATTGCACAGATTATCTCCCCGTGAAAGTTTGAGATGTTTTGTCTGTTGGCTCGATGTTGAGAATTCAAGCCCCTGAGTGTCTACTCTGACTTGAAGGATTGGTCCTGCTGGTGCAGGTTTTCAGGAATATGTGATTTTGGAGACCTCGGCAGTTCAGTCAAATGATTCTGGTGGTTACATTTTGTGTTTTCATATGTGTAAGAGTTAAAAGAAAATGTTCTTCTCATCCCATCACTTAGAACAAACTTTCTGAATTTTATTTCCTGAATTGTTATCTCTTCATTAGTGACAAGTTCCACCTTCATAGGAGTGAGTACAAAGGAGGTTTAAACTCTTCCTATGAACCCTCACATACATTTAACTGGAATCCACAACTGCTGGAGCATTTGGAAGGTCATACATTATGGAAGCAGGTGCAGGGAGAAAAGGCTTAGGTGGAAGAATAGTGTATTTTGCCAATGGACATTGACTAAGAAAAACAATCCCACTGATTTAAAAAACATATAGTTTTTTTTTTCTACTACTAGATTTTGAAACCAGGCTTCACACCTGCTAGGCAAATATATTTTCACCAAGATATAATCTTCAGTCATCTTTTGAAATTTTGTTCTGAAACAAAAATCTTTCCACATAATAGTTGTGTGGGGGTCTCTGTACTCACCCCCATTTGTTGACAGAAGAAATCTCTCTGAGGACCACTGTGAACTGTCTTTTCTTGAACCTGAGATCTTCCTGCCTCAGCCTCTTAACAGCTATGATAAAAGGTCTTCCCTTTTAAGCATAAAACAATACTACTTTTAAATAAACATTGTGTGGGGTGAGGACCAGAGTAAAACAATATCTTCTGGATGGTGATAAGATATTTTCTTCACCCATGAAGTTACAGAAGCTTAAGATCAAGTCAGTTAGTATTCTAGTATACAGCGGTGAGGGGCTCAAAACCCACACTCATGGCGAGTCATTATTGATGGCTGATGGCTGCTGGAAAAAGGATTTTTATTTTGCTTTAAGAATATGGTTATTGGCCACATATTCATGAACATGGAGTTAGTACACATTGGGCTCAGTGACTTATTAAAAAAGAAAGAAAGCAAGGAAAAGACACTGTGCTGGAATTTTGGAGAGAGTAGGTGATAAGGGTTAATTTAAGAGGAGTTCAGGGAGCAGTGAAGAATGAATGCCACAAAATCATACTGCATGCATGTATTAAACTCTCAGAGCATTAATAAAAATATTATGTTAAAATTGATTTCATGGCTAGAGAGATGGCTCAGTGGTTTGGAGCACTTGCTGCTCTTTCAGAGGGCTTAGATTCAGCTTCTGTAATTCAAATGTGAGCTCACAACGCCATGTAACTCCTGGGATCTGATACCTTACCTTGACCTCTGATGGCATACAGTCACTTGCATATATGCACAAACTCCAAATAAACTTAAAATACATTTTTTCTCCTCCTTTACTTGTCTACAAATATAATTTGGAAGAAAGCAAACTCTTCTCCTAGAATGCAATACATTCCTTGGTGGACCTAACTTAGGGCAAGTTCAGAGATAAGGGCCTTCCACTCTCACATATAAATGCATGACTGCAAATAATACATATGTTAATAGGATGAGACATCTATGGAATATAGGGAATTAAATATAGTCCATTATAATGAAAATGGATGAGTCTAGGACAGAGAAAGACCACAACTACATCTAGACTCCTCAGGCATCCTGAACCTCTGTGTGGGACAATGCATCAATATTACATAAATCTGTCTTAAAATCTGCCCTTTGCTATTTGACAAGAACTGCATAAATACATCAACAATATCTTGAATTTGCCACACTTTTACATAATTATGGTTATATGTATATCCACACAAGCTTGTATGCAGCTACTATTTATTTGCAAAGTTATAACATTCAACAATTATTTATTGAATGGCCAGAGGGACTCCTCTCCCAATAAAAAATTTCCTGCATGTTTATTCTATTCCTTTTCATTTATCTTCTCCCTTCTGTTTTGTTTCTCAGCCATATGACATGCTGTATGTGCTAAAGCAGGTTGTATTGGACTAAATAACTCATTCTACTTCAAACCATGTGTAAAATGCTTATTATTTGGGAGGGTTCCACCCACTAACAACTCTGGCTTCAGAATATATTGTTTTCAGAGCTCTTCTGACATCATTCAGCGTGTTGATTGTACACAAACAAATATGTCTGGGCTTGATAAGGCTAAATTGCATATAAGCTCAAGTTCTCTGTGCTATTATGTTTAAACAAAAATAACCATGTTATTTCCAGATCCAGGCAGACCACAAGAAAAGCTACTAGTTCTTGCCAAATAGCAAAGGACAGATTTTAAGAACAGAGGGGAAAATACAAAACTTATTTTCTCTTTTAGAACAAACCAAGCAGAGCATCCAATTGGAAAGCTGGAGGCATTGTCTGATAGACTGGATGGAACCAACTTGCCTCTAGCTTGGTCCCTTCTAGTCAAAAAATGGCACTCATTAATAATGTACAACATTGGCATTTTAGTGAGAGTTCTCCTGGGTAAAGAAAACAATTGACAACCCCCTTTCCCCTGCACACACTGTGTGTGTAAGTTCTTTTTTCCTGCACAGATTTTCAGTTAATTTGATGAGGCCTTTTGACTTAGGGTGGGAACCTACACCAAAGTTCATAGGCAGATCATTTGGAAACATTCTTTAGCATAAACAAAATTTGATCTTTGATCAAATATTTAGTAGTGTGCAGGAGATGACTCCATAAGTATTTGGCATTTGAATATCTGATCCCTGGTTGTTGGCTGTTAGGGGAGGACTAAGCGCTGTGACCTTGCAGGAAGAAGAACTTCACTGGTGGCAGATTTTGAGGTTTAGAAAGCCTACCAACATTCACGGTGTGCTCTCTGCCTCCCATTTGTGGTTACAGATTTGAGTTCACAGGCCTGCTTCCTGCTACCTCCAATTTTCCATCATGGATTTTAACCCTCTGGAACCATAATCCTCAAATAGACTCTCTTAAAAGTTGTCTTTTTAAAATTGATTTTTGTTTAGCTCTACATTTTTCTCTGCTCCCCTCCCTGCCTCTCCCATCCCCTTCAAACCTCCCCCAAGGTTCCCATGCTCCAAATTTACTCAGGAGACTTGTCTTTTTCTACTATCCATGTAGACTAGATCTATGTATGTCTCTCTTAGGGTCCTCATTGTTGTCTACATTATATGGGATTGTGATTTGTGGGCTGGTTTTCTTTGCTTTATGTTTAAAAACCACTTATAAGTAAGTACATGTGATGATAATTTTCTTTCTGGGTCTGGGTTACCTCACTCAAAATGATGTTTTCTAGCTCCATCCATTTGCCTGCAAATTTCAAGATGTCGTTTTTTTTTTTCTGTGGTGTAGTGCTCCATTGTGTAAATGTACCATATTTTCCTTAACCAATCTTTGGTAGAAGGGCATTTAGGTTGTTTCCAGGCTCTGGCTATATGACAAACAATGCTGCTATGTACATAGTTGAGTACATATCCTTGTGGCATGATTAAGCATACTTTGAATATATACCCAAAAGTGGTATTACTGAGTCTTGAGGATTTTCTGAGGAATCGCCACACCGACATCCAAAGGTGCTGTACCAGCTTGCATTCCTATAAGTTGTCTTGATCATGTAATTTTATCACACCAGTAGAAAAACAGCTATGTCAAAACAGCTGGGAACCTCATTGTTGACACATAAAATCCACCATCACATGAACTTGAGGAATGAACTCCCCAGTCAGCCATAGTCTGGGAGGTAAGCTCTGCCCTAGACTCTTTCTTAAGACAGACACCACCCTCTGTTTCTTCAAGTGGTGATGTCATACTCTGCATGCATGTTCCCCCAGAGTTTTACCATGCTGCAGGAAATTTAGACTGACAAGTTTATTAATATCTGGCTCAGTCACCTCCTGTTTCTATTATTCTATCAGATGCTTGGTGACACTGAATGCTTTCCCATATAAAACTTCATGTTTGATTCTTCTCTAATGAGATTGGACAAATGGATACTAATGTTTCTTTCTTCGGGGACTTCATGTTAACAGTCACAGAGTACAGTGGTAGACCCATTAAATAACTGTGTGCGTACATATAGTGGATGATACTGAAAACGGCAGAGGAAAACTGATCAAAATCTCGCACTGCACCCTGGTTGTGAGCAGAGCAACTAGACCTCACCAACCGCATTGTGGATTGACAACTCTGTATACGTCATGTTGTCTTGGAAGCTGCAAAGAAATATAAATTCTCAACTTGACTGACAGTTGCCCAGGTAGAAAGACAGAGAAGCATCATAAATACATTGCATGGCACCTAGCTATGAGGGTAAAGAGAAGGGAGGTGAGGAGCCTGAAGCATGAAGAGGGGGAATGATTGTGAAAACGAGTAGATGAGAAAGTCTTTGTGCCAGAGTCCTTTAAGAACGACATTGTTTGTCTTCCAAAGGCAGAGATGGGGATTTCTGGGAAGGAGACAGGTCTATATAATTGGATGTGGGTGAAGATTAGCATGCCTCTGTAGGATCTTTGGGTCCTATTAGGCAAGCAACTGGGCTTTCCCAGGTTAATTACTCAAAATTATAAAATGCCTTAGTCCCAAACAAATATCAATCTCCATATGATTAACAGAAAAACCAAAGGATATTTCCTAACTCCAGGGAATTAGAGTATCTATTTACCCAGACTACAGGAATAGTCCAGAGAAACAACAAACCTGTCTCCACACAGCTCTCCTGTAATGGGCTGCCTCAGTCCCTAGTGGCTACGTCTTGGAAGGATCTGGGGTTTCTGTCTCTTTCTCCACACACCAATTTTCACTTTACCCTGCTGGTAAGGTGGGCAATTAATGTTGCTTGTGACAGTTATTCCAGTTTGGGTCCAGGTCTGTGGGATGATAATTCTCTTTGGGATACTGAAGCATTGACTCTGGAATTGTAGTTATCTGCTACTGGAAGAGGAAAAAAAGCCTTCTATGAGTTTGTGCTTAATAACATTTCTGAAACTAAATACATGTGATATATATATATATATATATATATATATATATATATATATATCATTTGGTTACTTAAAAATAAACAAATATGTTGTGTATAGTTAGTATGTTCCTCAGTATATGTTAGATGCTATGGTGTGGATAGAAAATACAAAAGAAAATGGTAGGGAACCTAGATCCAAGACATCAGACATGCAGCTGGAAGAGGCATGTTTGAGTTCAGCTCTCAGGTTAGGCAGATGTTTTGCTTTAGCTGAATAGAAAACAAACGATGTTAGTGATGGAAGAATTTTTAAAAGGCAGAAAGAGTCCTTAACAGTCTGTATAACACATGCTGTACTCTCTCCCTGAGCCTTCTCTCATATACTTCCAGGTATTGCCTCTTTTTATTATATTAGTATTTAAGTGAACAAAGCACTGTGTACCTCCTTTTTCCCTGCTACAGCAGAGCCAGCCTGTATGTTGTTCTCATTCCGAAACACAGATAAGCACAATTAGTCTTTGCCTCACGTCTAGTTATCAGTCAACTGAGCAAGCTGCTGGAGCTTTGCATTTTCACGTAACATTCCTGTACATATCTCCTTTTTTTAATTATTTCTACAGGTTCTAATTTGTAAACTGCCATGTGAGATCCAAAGCTGCATTCTGCCAGAATAACCAATATGAATGCAAAATCGAATTATAGCAACACCCTGAGGTTTGCTCACACACAAAAATATATTACAGATTTCCCGTGCTGTGGGGGAAACACTTCTAGAACAACCTTCTAAATAAACACAATTCTAGCCTACTGAAAATTGATATATTCAATTAAATGCTCAGAAGCTGGTTAGCTTTCAATAAATACAACTTAAAAAGAGAAGTGTTGCTGCTCTAAGTATGATGCTGGGTAATGAAGCCTGGGTCATCCTTGCATTTAAGATTTTCTCCCAGCAACGTTTAACTTCGAAACTCATATCTGCTAGCTCAGAAAGGAATTTGTCTCTCATTGGAATTAATATGAAACAAATATTATTATTTTAACTTGGTATTTCTTGTAGCAAAATCTTTCAATTCAAATGTCACCAAAATAAGAAGATATGGGACTAAAAATTGTTTTAAATAAAAACCTTCTATTCAACAGAGGGACCAAAGGATAAAGTATAGTAGAAAACCTGTACTCAAAAGCATAAAATATCAAGTATCTTATGAAATGATGATTACTAATAAGCCCTGAATTCTCAGACAGTCACAAATATGCATAAAGTGAGAATTTTGTCACTATAAACATTTCCTGTACATTCACATATGTGTAGGAATATAAATATATAGGTGTGTGAATATATATAGATATGTAAATTAGGTATATGTGTTTCCCAGTTATAAATTACTTTTAGCTAATCAACATCTCATGTGCTAAATAATACTAATAGTTTCTATGCTGGAAAAATTAAGGTCCAGTTATCATGAATACTTGAAAGTAATAGGATTGAATCAAACTGGCCATGAGTCTGCCTTCATT